>JPYR01000322.1:60149-72948 GCA_000775305.1 Belgica antarctica
CATTATAAGCAATGAATAAATATATTTGAGTTTCAACTCATTATTTTCACTAGGTTTCAGGTTCCAATTAGCACTTGAGACTTCATAAAAAGCTTCAGAAAGCTTAATTTTTTTTTTGAAGCTTTTAATCAGATTGTAATCCAAGCTTCAAGAAAAAGATTGGGAAATAATGAATTTGTAACAAAATTCGTTTTCTAAGAAATATTTCTTTTGATAACAAGATTTCATTTCATTTCAGTTGTTTTATTTTCTAATAATAAGATCAACACTTTAAAAACTCGAAAGTTTTCCATGCACGTGCCGCAACAAAGCTTTCTGCGAATCGTTGATTTTTTTCAACCCCAAAACGCTCTGGCACGATTCATCCTTGGCAGAATTATTTTTCGGTTGTTTCTACTCTGTAATTGATACTTTATGTCTTAGTTGATTAATTTTATGGCACTCGAAGAATTTATCGGAGATAATCCGTTATCAGACGGAAACCAGCAAAGTATAAAAGCAAACGCAGGTGGTCGTGAGGTTTCATTCGTAGGTTTTCAATTGAATCGCCAAAATAACCATGCGAAGTGTATTTGTTTTGTCACTGCTTGTGGCTGCGGCTCTGGCTGCGCCATCGTCAGCACCGAAAAAGTAAGAAAGTTCAAATTGTGTTATTTTAATAAAACTAAAATGTAAATGTTTCTTAAGACCTTTCGGGAGTTTGGAGTTTGACAGCTACTGGTCATTAGACGAAATTTATGACTTCATGGATGAGCTAGAAGTAACTTATCCAGGCTTTGTTGAGGTGGAGATTATGGGCGCTACCGAAGGTGGTCGCCAGATTCGTGGGGTCCGTTTGACAAACGATGAACATCTCGGCCAAGAATCACTTCACGTGATTTTTGTAACCGCTGGAAAGGTCGCTCGCGATTGGATCACAGTCATGTCAGCAGTGAACCTCATGCACGAGCTTTTGGATCATTACGAAGAAAACAGAGAAGTCGTTGATAACATTGAATGGTTCATTATTCCAGTTGCCAACCCTGATGGATATGAATTCTCAAGAACTGAAGGCGTAAGAAAAGAATTAAACTGTTTTGAATAATTTTTTCACGTAACTTTGTAATTCAGAACCGTAACTGGATTAAGAACCGTCGCATCAATAATGGATCTGACTGCGTGGGTGTCCACATCGAACGCAATTTTGAGTTTAACTGGGGATTGGGACCATGGAGCAGTACTGACCCTTGCGCTGATGATTTCCGTGGCATTGCCGGAGACTCCGAAGAAGAAACCAAAACGATCCAGTTCGCCACCGATGTTTTCCGTCGCCAGCAGCAATCTTACATCAGCATCAAAGGCGGCACCGCCACAGCGCACTCGATGGTCACTTATCCGTTCTCCAGCAACAAGTATGTCATAACAGATGTTTTATTGCAGTCAGTTTCTTATTGCCTGTCGAACGCTTATCGCGTCTTCGAAAACTTATTATCTTTACAGTGAATTGTTCAGAGACAACTTCCGCGATCAAATTGGAGTGGCTAATCTTATGACTGACGCGATTTGGCGATTAACCGGTGCTCGCTATCGCACAACCAGCGAAGGAAACGCTGTCGGATTTATTTCCGGAACAAGTGGTGATTATGCATCCGGACGCGACAATATTCCCCTAGTCTACACAATTTACACTCCCCGCGGCACTGGAAATCCTTGGGAGATCCCCGTCAATCAAATCAACCGTATCGTTGACGAGGTCTTTACTGGAATTCTTACAGTTGGCAACTACGTTGCTGCATTGCCATTGCCTGGACAATCGTAGTTTGATTATAGGCCAATAAAATATGAAGCATAAAAACTGTTATCAAGTTAAGCGGGTTTTTGTTTACTAAAAGTGGATTAGTTAGTTGATTGGCGGGGGAAATGTGTCACACAGGGTCTGTGGTTATCTTTTGTTGAACTCGATTATTTTGGTCTTCAATTTTGTTTTTGGCCGCAGGTAAAATGTCTTTTGATCAAAGTTAATCGACCGATTTTCCTGAATCCTAGATTTCACGTTATAGTTTTCTCCACAATCTTTATAAACACAAACGGCTCGAACAAATTTCTAATAGTTCTCATCGTTCGACCAAGTAAAAGCTACGAAATGTTCATTCCCGAGAAAACCCGTGTCGATTTCTGGAAAAGTACTGAACACAAGTGACAACATTATTTTCACTAAACTTTTCTAATTCACAGGAAAAAATTCTATTGAAAAAAACAGTGAAAAGTCTCCTGAAATTGTTTCAAACCTCGAACCTTTGGGAAAATGTAAGAATTTAGTTCGTGAATCTTTGTAATTCAAAGTTTACTTGCAGGCATAAGGTTGTCTAATGTTTTCGGTTTGTTTCCGATCAACTCGCAGTGTCAACTTGAGTTGAAATCATTTTCTTTCTGTCACTCTGTCTTCATGATCTTGTCAACTTTGTTTTTGTTGATTTTGTCAATTTCCCATCAATTCATCGTTGAAACCACAAAAGTTAAAATTTGTAAATTTTAAATTGGGATAAGTTTAAAACCATTCAGTTTGGAATTATTTCAGCTTCTGTTCTGTTCTGCCTGTTTAATCTGCTGGTGTACCTGAACTTCATGGATATTTCTCGAAAGTGGAAGCTTTACATGCTGAAGTGGTCGCAGATCACAAAGAACTTCAAACTTCTGATGATTATCGATATGCAGGCTAAGGAGTCAGAAACCAGAACTTTACGATGGTTCATTGCTTACCTTTTGACATCGAACTTCACTTATTTTCTTACCTTCTGCAAATACTTCAGGAAGAATTCAGGTTGCGAAAACGACAACGAGCACCACGATTCTATATCAGAACATTTTTTCAATCAGTATTTCTCTAACTTTTTTCAAATTATTCCTTACAACTTCTTCATTGGACTATATTTTCTATTTGTTGACTACAGTTTGAGTTTTTGTCATGTCTTCAACGAATCATTTATTGTTGTTCTGAGTCAACTGATCACCCGGAGAATCGAAGTTTTGAATGAAAAGCTTTCAATGAACGTTTGTGTTAGTGAACAAGTATCGGTTTCAATTCAATTCAATTGTTAACTTTAATATTTAACTCATAGAACAAGTCCCAAAGGTTTTGGCTTGACCATATCGCAGCGTACAAAGAACTTTGCAAGATAGTCGGCGCTACAAATAAAATTATAGGAACTTCTATTTTGATTGCATTTGCACAAAACTTGTACTACATTTGTTTCGTGTTGCTATTAAGCATGAGGTAAAATCTCAAAAGAGTTTCAAATCGTTTAATCACTGTTAATGACGATCCAGTTCAATTTTTGGCAAGTCTCTCTGGGACAGTATTCCTCAGTTTACTATTCTTATCACTTTTACCTGGCGACTGGTTATGCTGATATATCATGCTTTAGTGATCAATGAAACCGCATCTGCAACAAACCGAGTTCTAAATGAAGCTCCTCCTGACAACCACATCGAGGAAATCAGATATTTTCGCGAATATTTGGCGACAAACAAAGTTGCATTGACGGGCCGCGGCTTTTTTTCGCTGACTAAGAGATTATTGCTGACGGTAAATTTTTTGCAGATTCAACTAAGCTTATTTAATAATTTTTAATTTCCTTAAAAGCTGACTGGAACTTTGGTGACTTATGAACTCGTCTTGATTCAGTTCTATGACCAAGACATTAAGGCTGGAAATCTCACACGATGTGTAATTATGATTTCTTTACGAAAAATTAGCAAACATTTTTAATGAACAATTTTTCAGACCGTTGGAGATATTTAAAAGGTTTTAATTCAATATCAAACCATCGTTTTATCACAACTTCAATTCGTATTTGATTCAGATTCATTATAAATAATATAATTTATGCCTTGAATTTGTTGTCAATAAATGAGTTTTAAATGTTGTCATTACCGAAAGATATTTTATGATTACAACGCTCAAGCTGTCTTCAAATTCATTCGTAACCAGCGAGTACTTAGCAGTGATTCCAATTACCAGACGTATAATTTTCTCACTAATTGAATCGAACCAGTCTTCAAATTTCAAAACTCATCTTCAATTTTCAAGCTGTAATTTTCTCGTTCTGTAGTCGAGTTTGTAATCCACCATAAATAGTCATAAAGTCTAGGACTGAATTGCATTTATAGTCGCTTTCTTCACGTGTCATAACTAAAAAATGTTCATTCCGGAGAAAAATCGCGAAGAGTTCTGGAATAGTAAGCTTAAAAGAAGAAACAGAGATAAGCGTTAATTTTTTTTAAAATTATTTAGAAGAATTTTCTTCGAAAGTTCCCATCAAGAAGTCTCCTGAAAACATTCCAAGCCTTGAACCATTGGAAAAGTGTAAGACAAGTGTATAAAAGTTCACTGATTTCTTACGCAGACATTCCAGGCGTGAAGATTGCGAAAGTGTTCGGGTTGTTTCCGGTCAATTCACGATACCAGTTTGATTTTATGTCGTTCAGCCTTTGCTATTCACTCGTTTTGATCCTTACAGCTCTAGTGGTTTTGATCATTACAGTGTATCAACAAGTAATCTCGGAAATATCGAGAGCCAAACTTTGTAAAAATTGGTTTAAAATATGCTGCAAATGTTCTAGCACTGATTATTTACAGTTTTTACACTATTTTATCTCTTCAATGTGACGATTTACATCACATACATTCAAATTGCGCGGCAATGGAAGCTTTACATGATCAAATGGTCGCAACTGAACAAGAACTTCAAGCTTTTGATGATCGTTGACATGAAAACAAAAGAAACGGAATACAGAATGTTGAAGTGGTTCATCGCCTTTCATTTTACTTTCAATTTCGGTTATTTGTTGCAAGTAATCAAATCACTCGGCTTGACTCCGAACTGCACCACAGAACACAGCCGCGAAGATCCAACTCCAGAATCAATATTTTATCAGTTCTTTCCTGAGTTCATCAACATCGTTCCTTACAACATCTTCGTTGGATTGCTTTTTATCTACGTTGACTACTGCATGAGTTTTAGTCACGTGTTCAACGAATCGTTGATCGTTCTCCTGAGTCAACTGATCACCCGGAGATTCGAACTCTTGAACGACAAGATTTCAATGAACGTTTGTGTAAGTAAAATCGTTGATAAGTGCTGATTAAATTTTGGTTTCTCAATCAGAACAAATCGAAAAGGTTTTGGCTCGACCACATTTCAGTCTACAAAGAACTTTGTAAGTTAGTCGCCGCAACAAATGAATTAACTGGTTTTGCCATCTTGGTTGCGTTCATTCAGAACATGTACTACATTTGCTTCAAGCTGCTGACAAGCATGAGGTAGGATTGGTTTGAGAGCTGGTTTTGTAAACAAGTTGGCAAAATATCTTTTCAGTTCCCTTTTTGGGATGTCGATATGGGAAGGCCTGCCGCAATCTATTATTTTTATCACATTTACCTGGCGAATGCTGATGCTGATTCTTCAAGCCTCGAAAATCTACGAGACATCTTCGGAAACGACTCGAGTTCTAAATGATGTGCCAGCAGACAATCGCATTGATGAAGTCAGATATTTTCGCGAATATTTGGCGACAAACAAAGTTGCATTGACAGGCCGCGGCTTTTTTTCGCTGACTAAGAGATTATTGCTGACGGTAAAAGCTCTGAAGCTTCAATTAATTTGTTTAATGGTTTTTATTTGATTGTAAAGCTGACTGGAACTTTGGTGACATATGAACTCGTCTTGATTCAGTTCTACGACCAAGACATTAAGTCAGGCAACTTCACCGGATGCGTTACATAAATCACCAGCTCGCAACGGATGTTCGATCTCAAGACAACCAGCACTGAATCAACTTTTATCTTCACTCAATTTTATTGTGTTAATAAATTTCATTCAAATCTCCAAGACTTTTTATTGTTGACTTATCCAATTCAGAACCGTACTTAATTATCTTTTACGTCTTTCTGTGAGATGTACTTAACAATGTCTGACACTCGGGAAAGCTTCTCAGCATCGTTATCGGGAATCTCAAAGCCGAACTCGTCTTCCATTGCCATGATTACTTCAACGTGATCGAGCGAGTCCAATCCCAAGTCTTGAATGAAGTGCGAATCCAGTTTCAGCTAAAAAGAGATGGAAAACTGTAAGTTTACGATACAATAGTGAATTGAGGGATTGAACAATTCCAGGCCGGTAGTGAAGCATGAACACAAGTGCACTTTAAAAGCTCTTCTTGAAGAAGGCAAGCATCCAGTGGCCAGCTGAAGTGCAATGACCATCTGAAGGACACTTCAAGGAGTTAAGCCGACATAAAAGCAATTATTCTCACCTTGTCTGCTGATATTTTGTCGTAGCTGCCGACGACTTTTAAGACTCGCTGCTCGATGTCAGTCTGGGTCGAGAATTGGAGCGACTGGAATTGGTACTGAGCGATGTTTACCTAAAAAATCAACAATGAATTACGACATGATCTACTTTTACAACCCTTCCACGCTCTTCTTTCTGTCATTAGGAGCTTGAAACTGCATCACCAGCATCCCATTAAGCCATGTTAAACTCTGAAATACCTTAGCTACGGCTGGAACGCACGAGACTGCATGAAAACTTTTTCCGTTGGCCGCAATCGCTTTGACCAAGTTGAAATTTCTGGATAAAATGCAGCGCGTGGCTTGTTGAATGAGCGATGCCATCGTGAGGTTCCGTAGTTTTAGTAGATTCAAAACAAACTTACTGACTCTTGCGCAATAATTTTAGTGACAAGGATTTGCGGGTAGGGCGGCGCGTACTTTCGCACACTGCGCTCAGTCGTTGCCCACTCTCAGTCGATCAGTTTCATCCGAGTTCAAAGATTTTTCGCTACCGTTCGTCGAAACAAAACATTTGCTAAAGATGCTTTCCCGAGTCTTCAGAGTCGCTGCCAGCCAAGGAGCCAAGAACTTCTCGACATCACAGCCGGTGAGTTGAATTTCACTTTCCATCGATTCAGCAGAAAATGTTGCGCAATCAGAAAAATATTTGCAGAAAAATATTTCAATTGACTTTAAAAACAATGCGTTATCGCTGGCTGATGACGTACCATTGGCATTGAAGAAGCCTTGCGCTCGTATTTTCACTCATTCCCGCCCTTTCGTCTTCTCAAACTTTTCCACTGACCTTCAAATTTGTTTTCGGTCTCGTACAGAACAATGTCAAGGTCGCCGTGTGCGGTGCTTCAGGCGGTATCGGCCAGCCCCTCTCCTTGTTGCTGAAGAACAGCCCGTTGGTGACAGAGTTGTCGCTCTACGATATTGTCCACACACTCGGAGTCGCCGCTGACTTGTCGCACATTGACACCATCAGCAAGGTCGTCGGATACAACGGACCTGAGAACTTGGAAAAGGCTTTAATGAGTAAAAACTTGACATAACCACTCTTATGTCACATATTTCACAAGTTAACTTTCAGATGCCGATATTGTCATCATCCCAGCTGGCGTTCCACGCAAGCCAGGCATGACCCGTGATGATCTCTTCAACACCAACGCCTCGATTGTCCGTGACTTGGCCGCCGCTTGCGCCAAGGCTTGCCCAAAAGCCCTCATCGGAATCATCTCGAACCCAGTCAACTCAACGGTCCCAATTGCCTGCGAGACTCTCGCCAAGGCCGGCGTTTTGGACCCAAAGCGCATTTTCGGTGTCTCAACATTGGACGTCGTCCGTTCAAACGCTTTCATCGGAGAGGCTGCCGGGGTTGACCCACAACAAGTCCACATCCCAGTCATCGGAGGACACTCCGGAGTCACCATCATGCCATTGTTCTCACAGTGCAAGCCCGCTGTCAACTTCTCAGCTGACAAGATCAAGGCCCTCACCGAGCGCATCCAGGAAGCCGGAACTGAAGTCGTCAAGGCCAAGGCCGGCGCTGGATCAGCCACCCTCTCCATGGCCTATGCTGGAGCTCGCTTCGCCATTTCCCTCATCCGCGCTATGCGTGGCGAACAGAACGTCATCGAATGCGCCTACGTGCGCTCCGATGTCACCGAAGCCAAGTATTTCGCTACTCCACTCGTCTTGGGCAAGAACGGAATCGAAAAGAACCTTGGACTCGGAAAACTGAACGCCTTCGAGCAGGAGCTTTTGGCCAAGGCTATCCCAGAACTCAAGAAGAACATCCAAAGCGGAGAAGACTTCATCAACAAGAATTAAATTAATTAATTTCCGCACTCCCACAATTTGTTTTTGTTTTTCGTATTAATTTGTTACTTTTCCCGGAAGATATTCTAATGACAAGATTCGATGATATAGTTGAGGCAGCCTCGACTGGTTGTCTTGAAGCTTTATTCAAACGTCACCACGAAAAAAAAGAAAATTTGTTTATCGGTTTTAAGATGAAAATAAATTAAATGGAAAAAGTTACACCCAACGAAGTCCGACGATGTGTTGATTAACTGCTTACTAAGGTTTCGCGAAGCTTGTTGTTCAACCTTGTTGATAAGTCGCAAACTGAAAAGCTTGCCGTTGAATACATGACTTTCTTTTCAGGTCTCATGGTTTTTTCAGAAGGTCAAAGATCAAACGTTCTTATCATTCATGCCTTTTATTTCAATCAATCAGGTATGACACGCCGAGATAAGCAATTCGTTTGATTGAAGTAGATTACGACTGAGTTGTTACGTGCAGAAGCGCGAAGAAATGAATTCAAATAATATTTTAATACGATTTTACATACAAATTGACCAAATTTTCTTGGGTCAACGTTGAACATACCGGATCTTAAATTGTTTTTGACGGCTTAGCTTTGAAGACACTTTATTTATTCCAAACGATTTAGTTTTTGATCATTCCGTAGTAAAGGTTGAAGTCCATTTCGTACATTTTGAAGGTCTTTCCTTCGAACTTCTTCGTTTCTGGGATGAATCTCTTCATTGGATTGTCCACCGAAAATTTGTAGAGAACTTGGCAGTCTTGCAAAATGCGCTTCGCTTCGGAATGGTTTTTTGAGATTGCGTCGAAAAACTCGGAGATTGATTCTCGGTTCAACTGCAAGGACTTTTCCAACTCGTTGATCCTGACTTGCTGGAGAACTTTAGCGTGGAATTTTGTCTTCTCAGATGCTTGTACTTTGAGCACTTCGTTCCACCCAATTGAAGTCTTTGCGGTAGACAAAAATTCACAGAGATTTAGGACATCAACTAGTCCTTGCTTGACCATCACGCCGAAAGTCTCATCGCTGTTCAGGAACGAAATTTCTTTTTGATCGCTGGAAAACATGCAGAGTTTCGCGAAATTTGCAAGCGGGATGTTCAGGAATCCTTCGAGTTCCTTGCAATGCGACGGCGTTTCTGGTCCAAAAGCTTGCGAGAATTTCATGCCGCGGCTCATATTCAGCTGCTTGCTGTGGGTTTTCAGCTCCTGAACCATTCGAGCCATCGAGAACTTTCCGGAATTCAATTTTTCGTTGATCATCAGCAGTTGAGCGATGTTTTGTTGGCTTTCCTCAAACCGCTTCTCCATCAAAGCATTGATTTTCTGCGCTTCTTGCACGGAAGTGGCGAAGTTTTCTTTGTAAATTTCTTGTCTGAAGCTTCTTTTGAGATTTTCGAGTTGCTGGAGCTTTCCTTGCAAACTGAATTTCGTCAACGTTGCCGCCATGAAATCACGGACAAGGTCTTCAGTCTGATAAGAGCAGTCCAACTCGCTAATCAGTGCGTCTTCAAGTCTACAAGTTGCTAGTTGGATTGCATCACTGCAACTGGATTTGAGTTGTGCGAGTTTCTTCTTTCTCGAAATCAGCTGAATGCCATTGACAATGACTTGTTCGTTGAGCTCTGGCAGGACCTTTTCAGTTATTTGTTGACTCTGTGTCTTTTTCATAACAGTTGAAGCGGTGAGCTCACACAATTGAGTGTAGTTTGACTCAAGCTCCTTAATGACCATTTGGAAACTGAAATAATTCGGCACGACTTGCACATACTCTTTGAGCTGGTTCCAAGCTGGTAGCACTGGCGGGTCTCCTCCGGAATTTGTCTCCTTGTAGAACTGGCGCAACAAATTGATCGACTTAGTGATTTCTTCCTTCAGGTCTGCAGTCTTGTGGGAGATTGTGAGCTTTTGGGGCAGCACAGAGCGAATTTTCTGCTCAGCTTCGTGTTCTCTCTTGAGACCATCATCAAGTGTGAAGCCTTTCGCTCTGAGAATAGCGACTTTAGAGGATTGCGTGTTCGTCAGATTCTCTGAAGAACGTAGACGGTTGCCTAAAATGAAGTTATTAATCAAAACTCAGGCATAACTAGACTAAAAAGCTTACTTTTCTGGAAAACGTCTTCGAGATGCGACTCTTCTCGTCTTTTAATTTCCTTGTTGACTTTCTTTGCATCGAGAATCTGCCGAGCCAGTGCCTTTGACTGAATGAAGTGTTGGAGTTGAACAGGAAGTTTAGCAGCTGGTCGACTGTCATCCTTAGATGTGTGAATGAGAATGTTGTTGCGTATTCTGAGGATCTTCTGGCGATCGTGAACTCTTTGGATGAAATTATCGAATATGGCACAGTTGCGGCTTCTCTCAATTCTGGGAGAGTGAACAGTTAGACAAAAGGAATAGACAGAAGTATAGGTCACTTACTTTTCAAAGTATTCGGCATCTGGCAGAGACAGGCAGCCCAGTTGAACACATTTCTTAATAATTTTATGAGACTTTTCCTTGAAATCACTCATTTTGTCGAGTCGGAAAGCTTGTTTAAACACGGGCGGGCGGGGATCCGATACTTAACAGTTTATCTCTAGCTTGTAATCTTCGTTCAAGCTACAAATTCAGTATTTTAGCTTCAATTAATGAATTTCTTGCCAGTGACTGCTTTGAATTCACAAATTGTTCGTTAAAAGTTGTAGTAGTTTGACATCCCGTTCAACTTTGAATCTCAAAGTTCCGTTAAAAAATTGTAAGCGAGTGGAAGCTTCTTTGCATTCAATTAACATTGCTTGAACTTAACGTAAACCTGTTCTTTTGTCTGGTTTTTGGGTGTTTACAAAATCGAACAGGTGGGTTCAAAGCGACGATTAGAAATTCTAATGACGATTAGAAATAACTCTCAACTTGAAGAAAGCATTCAGAGACATCTGAACTTTGATTTATTAAAAGTTTATAAAAAGTTCAAACATTATAAACAACGTTGTTAACTACTAAATATGGTGGAAACTGTGCTGTGGCTATGAAGAGATCGCCTTGATAAAGTGTTTTGTTGAAGCTTGCTGTGTATCCCATTTTTACATCGCTCGTGGGTATTTTAATTGATCTTTCTGAATAGCAGCCGTACAAGTTGTTTGCAACAAAATCGTTTTCGAAGGCAGAAAGATACATGTACGGACAGAGACCGTGTGATCCAAGTGGGTATGGACCAGCAGCAACCTGCGCAAATCCACAAATACCCAATCTAAAGTTTTGGTGGCAGTTGTAAACGATTGTTCCTTTGTCGGAACTGGTGCTGATGCATGCGACGTTCTTTGCAGCTGGTTTTGGATCAACGTTCATGTCAAAACCAGGGCCTGTAAAAAAATCGATTACATTAAGTTATTTAAAATCTAAAATCTCATTACCAGCTGGATCACAAAGTTCCATTTGTCCAATCGACTGATTACCGAGTCTCAGACCAACTTCAATGCACAATCTTGATCCGAAACTGAATCCGAAGCACAACTGGCGGTCAAAGTTTCCAATTTGCTGTATTTTCTTCGACAAAACATCTGCGATCCCTTTGAAATTACCAACCAGTTCAAAATAGTTGGAAACGTTCGGGAACTTTGAGTAATCAACGACAAAAATGCATCCACTGCGGTATTTAGAGAATTTTCCGACCATAGGAGCTATCCAAGCCGTATCAAAACCTTCCAACCAGCCATGAACGATGATTGTGAAATTGGTGATCGTGCCACATCCTTGTTCGACCATTGAAGTGTCAAAAGTTGATTCAAATGTTGTTGAAGGACTTTGTAAGTGAAAGTTGTTTAAAAAAATTTAAGGAAGATAACAAAACTCACTTATTGCTGTTGATTCCATAAAACTTGATCGCAGTTTCATATTGTAAATCTGTAACAGCGGACACTGAAAGGCCTGAAGCGAACAATGCAGCTAAAAACCAATTTTTCTTCATTATCTGCATGTTAAAAATGTATGTCTATTAAGCAAACTTTCAGGACTGAAACTGTGTGACTTTCAGAGTATTTTTATCTCCAAAATAAAACAGTAGACTTCATTGCCGACAGATACGCAAATATGAGATAAGAACCGCAGAGAAAAAAGTTTCAAAGATCTAGTTACAGAGACATGTAAGTCTTGTGGACACAGCTTGCTTCAGTTTTGTAAAAGTTGTTGATAGAGTTTGTCTCATAAGCAGCATGCAAACTGTGTCGTTGAGATAAGTTTTATTGATTTATTTCTAATTGTAAATTTCCTAACAACTGAAGTAGTTTTGAGAGCTAACATGTAACGACCTAAGCTAAGCATGGTGTATTTAAAATAAGTTTGTATTTTTTGGTATTGAAAAAAACTTTGTTACAACATTAAGCCTTTTAATAAACCAAAATAATTGGTTGTTTGAGAGGAACATCTTAAGCAATTAAGACAACTTCTTCGGAAAATCATTTCAATTTTTTCGCAAATCACAGGTTCCACGGGTTTTGCGGACCTGAAAACGAGCAGTGAATGCTGCATTTTGTACGGGGTTTTGATGGGTAAATTTAGTTTTAAAAATACAGGATGACACTACTCTGAAGGATCCCTAACAGGAGATACAATGAGCCCTTGCGGCTTGCGTGCCGTGTCACACTTCTAGTGATGATATATATAAGATATATATATATA
>JPYR01000322.1:72962-83721 GCA_000775305.1 Belgica antarctica
TAAACCAAAATAAGAAGCTTCCTACAGAAGTTGATAAATCTTTTCTGTTCTACTTCAGTTCTTCTTAAGTTGAAGTTTTGTTTAAAACTTGAAGAGAATTCTCAGAAAAGAATAACAAATGCAAGAAAAAATATTTTCCAATTCCCGAATAGAATTGAACATTTTCGTTTTATTTCATCGAGTGTCAACTCCAAAAAGTTTTCAAAAAACCACTTGTGGCGTCGATATTGTTTCTGCCACAAAATTAGTTAGAACCCAATTTACCTTTTGACCTCTTTCTAATTTCAAAAACATGAATCCAATTAGTACAAAATATTCAAAGATTTTTCGGGTATAAAAGAAGCCCCAAACGGAAAAGCCACTTCATATCATGTTTGATATCTAATCGTGGAGTTTGGAAAATAGTCGGTTGACCTGCTGAAAAGGATTATTAAAGTGGCTTTGCGGAATTGAAAAAGTGAAAATAAAAACTGTGAAAAAAATTGGAGAAAAAATAAAAATAAAAGAAAAATCAGTTGAGGTGAAAAAAAGGCTTAAATAATTCAAAATGTCAGGCTACAATCGTCGCGTTTTAACTAAAGCCAAAGTGCCTAAAGAAGAAGAAATCGTGATTTCTGGAATTTCTGGAAGATTTCCAAACTCAGAAAATGTTCAAGAGTTCTCCGATAATCTGTACAACAAGGTGGACATGGTCGACGATCTCGAAACGCGCTGGAAAAAAACCTACCCGGAAATTCCCAAGCGATTCGGAAAAATTGATCGCTTGGGCAAATTCGACGCGCAGTTCTTCTCGGTTAACAAGCGACAGGCACATTTGATGGATCCGCAGTGTCGTATGCTTCTAGAACATTCGTACGAAGCTATCATTGACGCTGGCATCAACCCAAAGTTGATGCGCGAAAGTCGGACGGGAGTTTTTATGGGTTGTTGCTTTTCGGAATCGGACGAGGTTACAATGTTCTCTAAGAACGCTAAGGATGGCTTAGGCTTGACAGGGTAAAGCAAAGTTTTCAACAGAGATGAAGTTAAAATTTGAATGTGAAATTTTCCATGACAGCGCTTCACGTGCAATGTTGGCAAATCGTGTTTCGTTCGCTTTAGGTTTAAGGGGACCGTCTTTTATGATTGACACGGCGTGCAGTTCATCGATGTACGCTTTAGATTGCGCTTTCAATGCTATGCGAACTGGTGAATGTGACGCAGCACTCGTTGGTGGAACGAATTTGCTTCTGAATCCTTATCTTTCTCTGCAATTCTCTAGGTAAGGATGTTAACTCTTGCTTTCAAGCCAAACTTATTAAAAAATGTTCTAGACTCGGTGTCCTTTCTAAAAACGGATTTTGTCGACCATTTGACAAAGACGCGTGTGGATACTCGCGTTCCGAATCTGTTTGCGTTATTTTCTTGCAAAAAGCGCCCGATGCCAAGCGTGTGTACGCCGATTTAATTTACTCGAAGGCCAACAACGATGGGTTCAAGAAAGAATCCATTACGTATCCGTCGGGTCAAATGCAAATCAAGCTGCTAAGAGAATTCTATGACGACTTGCAAATCGACCCAAGCATGATGGATTACGTCGAAGCACACAGCACGGGAACGATTGTTGGAGACCCCGAAGAGTGCCACACTTTGGACGAAATATTCTGTAAGGGCAGAAACGGCAAACCACTTCCGGTGGGGTCAGTGAAGTCAAACATGGGTCACTCAGAGGCCACTTCCGGCTTGTGTTCAATCGTCAAAGTTATAATTGGACTCGAAAATATGCTAATGCCACCAAATATTCACTTCTCTGAGCCAAGACCTGGCATTCCCTCGCTGGAATCGGGTCGTTTGCAGGTGGTGAGCGAACCTACGGAGCTCACAGGGCCTAACATTTGCGTGAACTCGTTTGGTTTCGGTGGTGGCAACGCACACGCGTTATTCAAAGGAAACGTCAAAGATAAGATCAACAAGGGAATCCCAACCGATGACTTCGCACGCCTTGTCGTTTGGAGTGGGCGAACTGAAGAAGCTGTTGGGATCATGATTGACAGTGTCACAAAGCAACCACTTGATGCAGAATACGTTGGTCTTTTGCAAAATATTCAGTCGTCATCGGTTTCATCGTTAACATACCGCGGATTCGGAATCTTCAAGCAAAGCGGCAACGTCGACAACGCAAAATGCGTTTTGAAGGATGTTCAACATTTCAGTGGAATCAAGCGACCGATTGTCTGGGTGTACAGTGGAATGGGATCGCAGTGGGGTGAAATGGGGGCAGACCTAATGAAAGTCCCAATCTTTAATGCAGCGATTGAGAAATGCCATAACATTTTGGCACTTCGTGGTGTGAACCTCAAAGAAATCATCACGTCGCCCGATCCTAAAATGTTTGACAACATTCTTCACTCGTTCGTCGGTATTGCAGCAATTCAAATTGGCCTCACGGACGTTCTCAAAGCTATTGGAATTACACCGGATCACATCATCGGCCATTCAGTTGGAGAACTTGGCTGTGCCTACGCTGACGGTTGTTTCACAGCTGAAGAAATGATTTTATCGGCCTACTCAAGAGGCATGGCGAGTATTGAAACACAAACTGTTTTCGGATCAATGGCAGCCATCGGGCTTGGATACCAAAAGCTACGCACAATGGTGCCACCGGGAATTGAAATCGCCTGTCATAACAATGCAGATTCATCGACTATCTCCGGACCTGCCGACAAGGTTGCTGCTTTTGTTGCCGAGTTGAAGGCCAAGAAAGTTTTTGCCAAGGAAGTTCAATGCTCAAACATTCCATACCACAGCGGCTATATTTCTGAAATGGGACCTAATCTGTTGGCAAGGTTAAGCGAAGTCATCAAAACTCCCAAAAAACGATCAGAAAAGTGGATCAGCTCCAGTATTCTCAAGACGAAGTGGGACACACTAGAAGCACAATACTCCAACGCCCAATACCACACCAACAACTTGCTTGGTTCAGTTTTGTTCGAAGAAGCTTCTGAATTGCTTCCCAAGGACGCTTTGACTATTGAAATCGCACCACACGGTCTTCTCCAAGCTATTTTGAAGGGAACGTTGCCTGATGCAGTCAACATTCCACTGACAAAACGCAAAGATCCAGAAAACTCCGTGTTCCTTATCAACGCAATCGGAAAGTGAGTTTGACGACGGATTTTTAAAGCTTTCAAAAAGCTCTTGAAGCTTTTGTTAAGCACTCTAAATCAATGAAAATTTCTTTAAATTCCTTAAGTTTTTCAGCGTTTGAAGTATATTTGAAGCGCTTAAAAAAACTTTTGAAAGCTTTAAGCTCATAATTTATCAAAACAATATTTTCCAGGTTGTTCGCGAACGGAGTTGAAATGGACGTCAGCAAACTTTACCCTGCTATTCAATTCCCGGTTTCTCGCGGCACTCCAATGATCTCATCGTTGATTAAGTGGGATCACAGTGAAGATTTTTACTACCTGAAACATGAAGACAAAATCCTGAACAGCGAGAGAAGTTTTCCGATGCTTCTATCTGAGCCTGAGAATGAATATATTTCAGGCCACGTCATTGATGGTATGTTAAAGTCACATCGATTGCAAACAAATTTTTGTTAAACTTTTTATTCACAGGTCGAATTCTTTTCCCTGCAACTGGATACCTTTACCTAGCCTGGGTCACCTTCGCTGACATGATAAGAGTGGACTTGGATGAGTGCGACGTTGAGTTTGAAGACGTCAAGTTTGTCAGGGCCACCAGTATGACAAATAATCAACAAGTTGAACTGCACTGCGTGATCCATCGTGGAAATGGCCGTTTCGAGATTAATGACGCCGGAAACACAGTTGTTACTGGATTTGTCAGACGCCCGAGTGGAAAACTAACGGAGTTAGATGTTTCAGATCAAATAAACTGCGCTGTGCTTCCAAGTCGCGATTTCTACAAAGAACTTCGACTTCGAGGCTACCAATACAAAAATATTTTCCGCTCTGTAGTCAGCGCAAGAACCGATGGCCAAGGTGGACAGGTGAAGTGGGCAAACAACTGGGTTCCATTCCTTGATTGTCTCCTTCAAATGCAAATTATCGGCAAAGACACCAGATCGTTGATGATACCAACCGCTTTGCGAAAAGTTGTCATCAATCCAAAGGTACATCAAGCAATGCTTGACGCAATGCCTGAAGACGACAAAGTTTTCGATGTAAAATCGTGCACCAAGATCAAGACTTTAAGATGCGGTGGTGTTGAAATGCGTGGCCTGAACGCCAGTCTTGTTGGCCGCCGACGACCACCAGGCGTTCCAGTTCTAGAAACTTATCAGTTTGTTTCGCACATCTCCGGAACTTCAGTCACCAGAGTCAATGCAGCACGATTCTGCGTTCAACTTGCAATTGAAAACGAGCCAGCAGCTAAGTTTTTGACTGTTGAAGTTGACACAGGTGACGAGAGAGAACCGCTTTGTGAGTTCTTTGGTCAAGCTTTAGGTGACTTGCCTTTGGTTACTGGAGAACAGAATTATTTGACTTCAAGCGCAATCGAATTGGGAAGTTCAAAGGTTCAAGATTGTGCCTTGGCAACCTTCAGCAACATCAACTTTTTGATTCAATCGGGTGTTCTGTGTGACGAGAAATTCTTGAACGAAGTTTCTGAATTCCTTAAGGAAGGTGGTTATGTCGTTTCTCGAGAGACTCACGTCAACGAAAAATTTTTCTTCAACTGTCTGCCAAAAGGTTACCAGCTTTTGGCCATTCTCCCGTCCGAAAACGAGTTCATCGTTCTGCTTCAATACTACAAAGCCAGGCCAGCTATTGCCACCAAAGTTATTCGCGTAACTTCAGAAAACTTTGACTGGATTGATGAACTGAAAAAGGCAGTGCAAGATGGCCCGGTTGTGGCTTATTCCGAAAAAGAAGAATTCAATGGCATTATTGGGCTTGTGAACTGCATCCGAAAAGAACCAAATGGACTCAATCTCATCTGTGTTTTCATCGACGACTCTCAAGCACCGTCATTCGACATTGATAACGAATTTTACAAATCGCACATTGAACAAGGCTTGGCCATCAATATTCTCAAAAATGGTCGTTGGGGCAGCTACAGACACTTCCTTCTACAGCAAAAGCAAGAAATTGGACCCAGATCGGATCATTGTTTTGCCAACTGTCTCACTCGTGGTGACTTGTCTTCAATGACATGGCAGTATGGACCATACAACTACCGAGAATCGAAGAATTTGGTGCGAATGCAATACGCGGCTTTGAACTTCCGAGATGTCATGTTGTCAACAGGAAAACTAAATGCAGAAGTGTTTGGATCTAATAGATTGGATCAGTTGTGCGTGCTTGGCCTGGAATACTCGGGCGTTTCAGATCATAACAAGCGCGTCATGGGAATGCTGATTTCCGGTGCGTTAGCAAGCTACATTGAAGCTGATCCAGTTTTGATGTGGGAAGTTCCAGAGAACTGGACGCTTGAAGAAGCTGCGACTGTGCCAGTTGTGTATTCGACAGTGTATGCTTCGTTCTTCATGATTATCAAGATTGAACAGGGCAAGAAGATTCTGATTCACGCTGGAAGTGGCGGCGTTGGTTTAGCAGCAATTCGAGTTGCCTTTGCTTATGGTCTCGAAGTTTTCACGACTGTCAGCACAGAAGAGAAGAAAAAATTCCTACTGAATGAATTTCCACAGCTTAAGGAAGAAAACATCGGCAACTCTCGAGATGTTTCGTTCGAAGATATGGTCTTGAAACAGACAAACGGTGAAGGTGTTGATTATGTGCTGAACTCGCTGGCTGGTGACAAACTCTTGGCGTCGGTGCGATGCTTGGGCAAAGGTGGCCAATTTTTGGAGATAGGAAAGTTCGATTTGACTAACGACTCAAAGATTGGACTTGGAGATTTCATCAAACAGCTTTCGTTCCACGCAGTCCTGGTCGACAACATCATTGCTGGAATCATCGATGATAAATTGGTAAATATATAACTTATAACCTAAAACAATTGTAACTAAACTTACGTCCTTGAAAAACAGTACTTGAAACGCATGATTGAAGCTGACATCAAACGAGGCATCGTTAAGCCCATCAGAACAACTGTCTTCAAAGCTGAGGAAATTGAACAGGCCTTCCGATTCCTTGCTGGTGGAAAGCACATGGGAAAAGTCTTGCTTAAGATTAGAGAAAACGAAATGGACAAAGAAACACTCCCGATTTCTGTTGTACCAAGGATTTACTTCAACCCGAAACACTCTTACATCATTTGTGGTGGCTTGGGGGGCTTTGGACTGGAACTGGCAGATTGGATGGCCTTGAGAGGCTGTCGTAAGATCGTTTTGAGTTCAAGCAGGGGAATCACCAAGCAGTATCAGTCGTACAGAATAAGGTGAGTGACTCATTAATGGTACTAATTTGAAATGCTAATTAAATCATCGAACTACTTTCAAGTGCGTGGCGGTCATACGGTGTTGAAGTGACCGTGAACACTTCGGATATCAAAACAAAGGCTGGCTGTGAACAATTGATTCACGATGCTATCATTCTTGGTCCAGTCGGCGGAATCTTTAACTTAGCCGTGGTGCTGAAGGACGGAATCTTCGATAATCAAGACGCAGAAAAGTTCACCGAGTGCATGGCACCCAAGGCTTTTGCCACAAAATACCTCGATGAAATCTCACGAAAACTCTGCCCAGATCTTCAGTACTTTGTCGTGTTCTCGAGCGTGTCTTGTGGCCGTGGAAATGCTGGTCAAAGCAACTACGGCATGGCCAACTCTGTGATGGAGAAAATCATGGAGAAACGAAGCCAGCAAGGACTTCCAGCTAAAGCCATTCAATGGGGCGCGGTCGGTGAAGTTGGATTGGTCGCGGATATGGCTGAAGATATGCTTGACATGGAAATTGGTGGAACATTGCAACAGCGAATTTCGTCGTGTCTGGATGAACTTGACCCGTTGATGACCGCATTAGAACCACTTGTATCGAGCATGGTTGTGGCTGAAAAGCGATACACGTCAGGTGGCCAAGGAAATATTCTTGACGCAATTATGAACATTATGTCAATTCGTGACATCAAATCGCTGTCAATGGAAACAACGCTTTCTGAACTTGGAATGGATTCACTTATGACAGTTGAAATTCAACAAACACTCGAACGTGAATACGACGTGATCATCGCGGCGCAAGAACTCAGGTCAATGTCTCTGGCACAATTGGTTAATTGCGTGAACACAAGGCAGTCTTCTGACGAGGTGAAGGTACAATCGAAAATAGCGAAGTTACCAACAGGCGTTGCCATGCTTCTGAGAAACTTTGGCGACGAAACAAACAGCGACCAAACGATTTTGCAACTTCAAAGTGCATCGGAAGATGGTGTGAAAGCTTTGATTGTACCTGGCATCGAAGGTATGGCCGGTAAAGCTTGGTACGCCGTTGCACAGGAGCTGAAATGCCCGACCTACATGCTTCAGTGCAAGAAAACTTGGACTGCATGTGATCTCAACACTATCTACGAAGGTGTCATCGGAGACGTGCTGAACTTGTATGCAAGAGACAAGAATTTTGTCCTTGTCGGCTACTCTTTCGGGACAATGCTGGCCATTCAGCTAGCAAAAGCCCTCGAGTCTTACGGAAAACAAGGAAAAGTCATTCTACTCGATGGATCACCGAAGTTCCTGAAAACGCTCGCAGTAAACAACCTTCCAACCCAAATCACCGACGAGATGATCCAAACAATTGTATTAGCAAACACAATAAACATGGTCTTCCCTGACGACAAGGGCGAAAAAGTTAAAGCCGTGTTGACAGAGAAAACTTGGGAGGCACGACTCGACAAACTCATCGAAGTTGCACGAAATGAAAAAGTTTACAGTGACGAGTATGCAAAGATTTTAACGCAATCGTTTGTAAATCGGATCAAATTGACAATTAACGTAGAACTCGATCAGATTTCAAAGCTCAAGCTGACGCCGATAACGCTCGTGCGACCGTCAGAATTCTCCATTCTCGAGATCGAAGACGACTACGGTCTCAGCGAATACACTCCACACGAAGTCGATGTAAAATTTGTCGAAGGCAATCACTCAACAATGCTCGACAACCCAAAATTATGTGAACTACTCAACGAATACTTTGCATAATTCCACTCAAATCTGTTCCACTTCAATGTCAGCACCGAACTAAAAATGTTAATAAGCTTCCACTTTTAATAATAAATAATTAATATCAAAATAACCCGGAAAGGCATTCAATTCACTTTTGACTAGACTTGTAACCACAACACCTGGTGATATGATTCACTTTACGGTTTTGTATAACTAACGTTCAATGTTTACATTTTGACGTAAAACATTGCTGCAATCAAGCGAGTGAAGTTTTTAACTACATAAAAGCCTTATTTCCAGAGCCGAGCGTCCTTGAATGTGTTCTTGTCTTAATGTAATTCATTTGCAAAAAAACTTTAAAAAGTCTCGTTCTCATAATTGAAAAATGAAATAAAAACTTAAGTTTGGCCAGAGAAAACTTAACTCTGGAACAGCATCGCGGTAATTTAATTAGTGCCGGTATAATTTTCAAAAATGTAACTTCTGTCTGGGCTCGTCCAGATATTTATTCCATTTTTTTTATTTTTTTGTTTGTATGAATAATTCGTGAGGACTCATAAAATAGCTTTTTAATGAAGAATTTTGAATAGTAGTGGAAATATTGCTGCAGATGCCTATTGATAATTGTTGACCTCAATAAGACGCCACTTTTGGTATACCATTGGGTGGGTTTAGTACCACAGTGACGTTAAAGGTACATAACAAACAGTTTTTACATGATTAAATCACTAACACTAGAATTTAGTTGGGTGAAGCTTTGTTATAAATGGTTGCCCTTACTGCGACGCAACTTTTTACATATGGGTCTGGCCAATTTTTGAAAATTAGACTAATTAAATTTCCGCCAGCTGTTCCACAGTTATAAAAGCAAGACACGTCTAGAGTAGAGTTGCTCTGGTGTGGCTTTTGGGAAATATGGTTTTTAAATTAAATAAATAGTTTTTGTATTTAATTTGTTTAGATTTCCATTTGAACCGCCGACCACTGTCCAGTCCTGTTTGTCGAACAGAATTTTGATCGTTTACAATTTTAGTTGAAACATATTCGATGACTATCAAAAGTCACAAGGTTCACGGTCATCGATAATTATTGATTTCCACGAATGCAAGTTTATTTACGTTTGCCAACTTGCCTACTTATTTGAAATCAAATACCATTTTAACAAGCGAGTCAGGTGACTATCGCGGCAATTGGATTAGTTCAAGAGTCATTTGTTGCACAACTTGCTTAGAAATTTAAATATTTACAAAAATGTCCGCTATAAAAGCAGCTGCAAAGGCTAGTACAAGCCATATCAGTTTCAATAGTCTGGTTCGGAAAGTCTTAAGAGTTTGTTGTGAATATTTTATCGATTACTGATTAACGTGTTACACGGAGAAATTCAGAAGTGTTCAATAACTCTGCTACTTGCTAAGGATAAGAAGCATGTCGTCAAAGAGATCGCGCAGAACTTTTGAGGATCCTCAAGATGAAGTTGTTATTTCTGGAATATCTGGCCGATTCCCCAACTCTGAAAATGTGGCCCATTTTGCCAATAACCTTTTTAATAAGGTTGACTTGGTTGATGATGAAGAAAAACGATGGAAACACACCAACCCAGAGATCCCCAAGCGTATGGGAAAAATAAACGGGTTGGAGAAGTTTGACGCGTCGTTTTTCGGTGTTCAAACGAAGATCGCCAACATGATCGACCCGCAGTGCCGTGTACTCTTGGAACATGCTTATGAAGCAGTCATCGATGCCGGAGTTAATCCCAAGTCTTTGCGAGGTAGCAACACTGGTGTATTTGTTGGCTGCTGTTTCTCGGAATCTGAAAAAAATTTGATTTACGAGCAGAGTCCGAAAGACGGACTCGGAATATCCGGGAATAGCCGCGCATTGATCGCTAACAGAATTTCGTTTGTTCTTGGACTCAACGGGCCTTCTTCCGTGATTGACACAGCTTGCAGTTCCTCGATGTACGCTTTGGATTCGGCTTACTCTGCTTTGGTTAATGGTGAATGTGACACGGCAATTGTGGGTGGAGCGAATTTGTTGCTGCATCCGTTCACATCGTTGCAATTTGCAAGGTAAGTTCGCTTTGAATTGAAAATCAGAGAAATTTTACTTAAATGCTTACGTTTCTTTTCTTCTTTTAGACTCGGTGTACTTGCCGCTGACGGTGTTTGTCGCCCTTTCGACGAAAAGGCGTCTGGTTATTCTAGGGCTGAAGCTGTCTGTGTGTTGTTCTTACAACGAAGACGCGATGCTAAACGAATCTACACGGATGTTGTGTATTCGAAGACAAACTGCGACGGATTCAAGAACGAAGGTCTTCACTACCCGTCGGGGCGTGTTCAAAAAAAGCTGCTTCAAGAGTTTTACGAAGACATCAACATTTTGCCAAATTCGGTTGCGTACGTTGAAGCGCACAGCACTGGAACAGTCGCTGGTGATCCAGAAGAATGTATCGCGATCGATGAAGTTTTCACTAAGGGAAGAAAAAAACCGCTGCTAGTTGGATCGGTAAAATCCAACATGGGACATTCCGAGGCAACATCGGGCATATGTTCGATTATCAAAGCAATTATAGCACAAGAAACACAGAAGATTCCGCCGAACATAAACTTTTGTAAGCCGAGAAGTGGAATACCAAGCTTGATGGAAGGCAGATTGAAGGTCGTCGTTGAATCAACTGACCTTCCAGGTGATTTGA
>JPYR01000323.1:1288-11387 GCA_000775305.1 Belgica antarctica
CTGGAAACTCCAAGCCGCTTCCTTGCCAATCTTGAGAGGGATTGCGTTCGCCATCCTTTCGATTCCAACTACTGAAGTAGATGTCGAGCTTTGTCACTTGAGCTTTGTCCTCACCAGGCTCCGCAACCGTCTGGATGGAAAATTCATTGAAGACATTTTTTTCTTGCGCATGAGCTCAAAGAATGAGTTTGATTTCGAGACTGAATAATAGACAGAAAAATTCGCTCGAAATTTTTATTTGAATTGTTTTTAAAACTTTTTCAAACAACTTTTTCAAAATCTTAACGTTCATTTGAGACGGGGACGGAAAACGGGGACGAAAAACAGGAACAGAGACGGGACTGATTTTTAATTTTCGGAAAAGACGGGAACGGAGACAGGACGGATTTTCCAATTTCGGAAAAGACGGGAGCGGAGACGGGACGGACTTTCCATTTTCGGGAAATTTGAAAGACTGGGACTAGCAAATTTCGCGACACGTTGGGAACCCTGAAAATTACAAATAAATGTTTTTTTTGAAAAAGATTCTCCAAATTTAAAATCGTCGTTGCAACAATGAAATCCATGCTGTAAAGATTCTTATTCTTTTATTTAACTTCTCTTAACGCTCTGAAAATTTCAATGGTTTTAAGTCCCATCAAAACGCTCGTAATCAACTCAGGCTGAATTTATTTGCTTTCCCGGTTCTGAAAATAAAAGTCAATTTGCTTCTGCAAATTGAATTCTAAAGAATGAATAAAATGTGCGACAATGTTGATAAGGTTTCGTGTTAAATCCTATTCAAAAATCCTTCATAGTCTGTGTCGAGAAAAAAGGGCTGAAGATAATTATTTTGTTGTCTAAACAGAGGATTTCGATTGCAAATCATCATGGAAAGCGCTAGAGACAACTGTATCCATGGATGTGTTTGACGCAAAATTTCGATAACATTTTCGTTTTAGAATTTTTCCACAGCAAAACTGAATAAATTTCCATTTCATGTCTCTCTGGTTATCAAATTTCAAGTCGTCGTCGTTAACTTGAACATTTAGTTGTGCCAGTGAAGTGCCACAGCAGTCTGTATCATGACAAAAGTATTAAAATTTTAATTGGAAGCCGTTGCAGATTGCCATTTAAATATTCTTTATTTTCCATCTTCGACAGCATGATCGCAGAAACATTTACGAGCGGCGAAGGTGAAGCCAGATAGTTGATATCTGCTCCATTTCTAACTCGAAATTATTAGCAGAAATAATGAGACTCACTCAGATTGATCAGACTCAACTATCAACGAGTTGGCCGTTTACGACAACGCGGACTTAGAAACCATTTATATCGAGTTCTGCAGCTATTATCAGGTGAAGTTTGGCAAAAAGCCAAGCTTTGTAAAGAAACTTGATCAACTCGTTGCCAAAACTCTTTCGCTTTCGTTAATGGAGAGTCGCCAAAATCTATCCAAAAAGCGTGCCGGTTTGAAAACAGCCCCGCACATGCCAATGACAACAGCTTCTCCTGTCATCGCTGACAAGATGCTCGAATCTACTCAATGTTTACGCGTATCAAGCTTTTCACTGCCCACACACGACAACTGTGATGTGTCCCTGAACAACGGGAAAATGTCGCCAATTTATCTCCACCCGATGACCAACGACGAATTCCTTATCAACACCCTGTGTGAGTGGAAGGAAATGACGGGAATAGTTTTCAAGGATGTCGTCAAGAAAGATCTATGCATGTGGTGGGACGAAATCGTCGGTTAGGATGACGCAAAACAGGCTATGCATGAGGGCGTCATCCTTCCGATGAAATTTCCGCAATTGTTCAGTAGCTTTCAACCGTGGAAAGGTCAGTCAACACGCTTAATCTGTCGCCAGTTATTGACGTTAATCTTGTTTTTCGTTTCAACATCCAGCTGGTCTGTTGCACGACGTACCAACCCGGTTGCGGTAAAACACTGCTGGCGAAAGCTTTGTGCTCGGCAAATTATAAAACATGCACGTTCTTCAACATCGCCGCCAGTTACCTTATCTCAGAAGTGGCTGGGTGAGTCAGAAAAGCTGATTCGAGTCCTTTTTGAACTTGCTAAATGACATGCACCATTGATAATGTGGTTGGACGAGTTGGACAGTTTAACGGCAAAGCAGAGTTTCAGTGAACACGAAGCTTCGAAACGTTTGAAAAATGATTTTCTTTCACTGCCCGATGGTCTTAAAAGCTCAGAGAACGAGAAAATTTTCGTTCTGGGATCGACAAAAATGCCGTGGCTGGTGAAGTTCACTTATCTAAGCTTTTTTTTGAGAAAAATCACTTCGCAGAGAAATTGAACAATCGTTTTTTCGTCGATTTGAACGCAAAATCCTCATCTATCCACGAACGTCAAAGTCTTGTAAATAAATGGTTGTCGTCGTCTCAGTACTGGCGCAACGAATACATGGAAGAGCTGACCCTTTCTTCAGAGAATTTCACGGGCGACGACATTCGAGTCGCTGTGAAGGAAGCAAACATGATGATTATCCGCAAGAAGATTCGAAACAAGGAGAATGGGAAGCTGACTCCTTGATGGATGCTGAGTTTTACCACCTGAAGGACTCGCTGAAGCAGATTCCAATCCTGAAAATGACATCGTCAAGCAGCGCCAGTGGAATGCAAGCAGCAGATATTCTTAAAAAAACTTTTAAACGCTGCGAAATTGTATTTGAGTAACTGAGAATATAATATTTGTGAAAAACTTTGACTTTGAGAATTTTAGACATCAAAACCAAGAGAGTTTGTCAAGCATTGGAACTTGAACGGACTAGATTTGGTAACTTTTAAGTGATTGTGGGTCCGAAAATGTTTCTTTCTTCTAATTTTTAGAATTTGTTAGAAAAACTCTTCATGTGACACTCGGGAAACCTAGTATTTAAAAACGCACATCACCCTTTAACAATACATTCAAATTAAACTTTTTTAACCATATTCCAATTTTCGTCGGATTCGAATAACGCGTGCCAAGTACACAAGGAGAAAGTCTCAGAACTTTTCCTGTTAATCTTTCTTCGTCTACTTCGTTGTTCTTTTTTTTTCTTTATCCCAAAGTTGTTTTCACCTGAAGAGGCAACAAATGTATTGAGCGACACTCGAGAATTTTCAGGGGGTGCGATGATAATGTTGTAGCACTTGAGCACTCTTAAATTCGTTTTCACTTTTGAAAGACTACACTTTAACGCTCATTTTCACTCGAGATCTTTTGATAATCCCTAAATGAATTTAGAATCGAGTTTTGGATTAACTGTTCGAGTGCTGTTTGCAAGACTCCAGCAGAATAAATCATCGCTTAAATGAGCTTTAAACCTCTAGAAGCCGTAGAGAAACATTCTTCAAGCTACAGTTTTAAGAGAAAGTAACTTCAAAAGAAAATTAAAGCTTAGGAGAGAAATGCAGAATTCCACTTATTGGTGAAGTTTCTTAAAAAATATATAAGATCCTTGGCAATGAAATTTGTCTTTAAATTGAAATATTTTTTTTTACTTTTTCGCAGGTGGTGAGTACCTTTAGATAACTCTTGTCAATCTTTCATCTCGTTTTTAAAAAAATCTGAGAAAAACCAGAAAACCTAATGCCATATTTCAATATTTGTTCAGACGATACAGTGGAAACGTTCGTAGAATGAAAAGGGTTTTTTTTTCATCGCACAGAAGAAGCTTCGAAAGTGAGTTTTATCAAAAAATTCATAAAAGAAGTTTTATATCTGAAGAAGAAGGAAAACACGAAGGCGATGGGAAACTTTTATCCTTATCAAAACTTTCTTCGTTCGCTTTTTTGTTCCTTTCTTCGATGCAATTTGCTTGAAGGGGATTTAAACACCGAGATCAAGCAAAGATGAAAAATTCTCTGAGACGAGAGAAATCCTGAGAAATTCTCAAGAGTGCAATTGAAATATCATTCAATAAATTTTTATCTCTCCGTTGGGATTTGCTCAACCGCAGTTTGTTTTAAATTTAATGGTTTTTTATTAAAGAATGTACACAAAATTATTCATGAGGACACATTTATTACGAAACAACAGATTTTCGCTGGAAAATAATTCCAGCTGCAACGATCTCTGACTTTTTCAGCATTTTTATAAATTCCATCAAACGAAATGGCATTTTCAAAGTCTTGACAACACATGAACACATGTCATCTTTGGAAAGTTTCCAAACTTTGAAGGTCTCGATTGTTTTCTTGATGTTGCAAACTTTCCTTGTACCATCAAAAACATCTGAAAAATGTATAACACGAAAAGATGAAAACGGTACTATGTTGCGGAAGTCCCCAGCCGGCTATTTCACAGTGTTTTCATTACTGATTGAAGTGATATCATCTACCATGAAAAATTCTAGTTAATTTCGTTACGACCAAATGCGAGTAAAAATCATCAGATGAAAGTGCGCTTTGATATCATTTCGGCAAGTGATTTTCACAAACAAACTCAGCCAAAATGCTGCCCTTAATTTAATTTGGGATGAATTTTCTGTTGGCGTGAGTTTTAAATTGTTTTCGTTAGTCGGAGTTGTTAATTGAGTTTAAAATTGAAAAACTTCATATAACAGTAGTTGGGAGTGTACAATATGTGAAAATGATTGTTAGCTTAAAACATTATGTTTTTATCAATCTGGATCAATCTAGATTCTATGTTACGTAACCTCCAAGCCTCTCCCGAATCTTGCTGATTTGTCTAAGGAGCATCGCAAATTTTCAACATTGACTGTTCAAGATTGTGACACTAATAACTTCAATCACCATCAAATTCTTTAATTTAATTTCATCCATTCGTGTCACTAACGCTCGACGGCATTTGTCAAATTCGCATTGAGCACTTTCACGTCAAACAGATTTCTTTTGCTTCACGACTGCTGAACATTGTTGAGAAAAACATCGACGCAAATTGGAATTGAAAGCACGGAAAACCATTTTAATGGAAAATTTTAGACTGTTATTTATTTTCACTGGCAGTTGACTTCGTCACCCGCCCAAAGCACTCGGGGTTGAGCATTAATATTTTATGAGATTTTTAGCAAATATTTTTGTGCTTCGTAACTTGATGCTTCGTACATCTCTCCAACGTCGAATATCAAATCGATAACACTCGTCTCATCGCACACTTGATTCCACCCCTTTCCGGTTTCATCGACGACTAAAGACGCATCGACTTCCAGCTGATCAGCAATAATTTTGAACAGAAGCGCCGCTTCGAACGAATTGGCAGTAATCAAACTTCCGATTGGGATTACAGACGATGCTAATTTGTATTTCAGTTCCTTGAGGTGCAGTTCGAGTTGGTGCGACGTGCAGTCATCGGTAGTTTGCAAGAATTCAGCGACTCGAATTGCAATGATTTTTATTCGCTCGTGCGAGTCGCTTTCGATAAATCTCGAGTCTTCTTTCAGGTCGTTTATCAGTTCATCCAAATTCTTGTCACGTGGCAGACGACGTTCACCTAATTCGAACTCTACGTCGTCAAGGTTGACTGCATATACGACTTTTTTCGGGGACATCTGATCAACCTTCATCGTCTCACGCAATTCAATTGATTCAATCCAGTTTCCCTTGGTTGCGTAAAATCCCGTCTGGATTTTATCTTTGGCTTCCAACCGACCTCGAAGAACAAACTTTACTGGCAAATCGTGATGCAAAAGTGTCTCGAAAGCGTCAGAGCACACGGCACAGTCAAAGTTGTCCATTAAAAGTTGCAAAACTCCATGTTTTTGGAAGGCGTCACAAAATTTCGGGTGAGTGGATGATGAGTTGATAAAATTACAGACGGCAACTCTTAATTGAGCCGGTCCACCGAATGCCGGCCGAATCAGTTCTACTGCGTTGGAGATAAAAAATTCATTCCGAAAAACTTCAAGGTCGATTAAAGTGGACGCTAAATTGAATAATCGGACCATAAGCTGCGTTGAACGAGTTGAGCTGGCAATGGCGGGAAAAATTACTGCGCTTAGCCCCGATGCTGCTAGGATTTCCTTGATTTCTTGGTATTCAGACAGCTTCATCAAAGTTGAGACGGCAAGGAGAGTAAAGTTTAGGTTCGTTGAGGCTGTTAAAACTTTTCCCATCTCGTCTCCAATTTCGTGAGAGATTTCCAGCAACTTTTCGAAGCCCTGAATGTTGACGAGTCGTGTGAAAGCCGTTAAAGCCACGGTTCGTTGACTCCACTCGTGTTCATCGTTCATCACAATTTTCAAGAGCATCGAGTAAATATTTGTGCCGAGAATCTCCTTGAGACAGAGAAGGTTTGACGATACGACGATGATGGCTTCGCAAGCGGCAAACGAAGCGTTTAAATTTAGAATCTCCAGAATTTCCTTGATGATACCGTTTTCACACAAAACACGGCGATTGTCATCAAGTCTAGCTAGCTCCATCAAGATCGACAGCAATATCTCGCGCTGCTGGCTGCTTTTGTCCATGAACCTCGAAGTCAATTTGAAGAAGTAATCTGATTTTGAAAGTTCCTCGAGGATTTTTGAGTTCTTGCACAAGTTTTTGATTACTCTCAGCGAAAGTTTTACCAAATCTTCTTGGGATTCCTTAAAATTGAAGTTGGTTAGTTTTCCGAGAGATTTCTTTTGAAACTTTTATTTCGCTCACCATGGATAGACCGTAGACTGCTTCAATGAATCGATCAGAACCCAAAACATCCCAGAACGGATTTTCATCCGAACTCGTTATCAACAGCAAACCGTCAAGTGCAGCCAACTGGATGTCCCGAGTCTCGTTCATCAGTTCAACTTGGAAATTTTTAATCGGAAAATCTTTTGTCGCAAGAATCGCTTCGATTACGAACGAATTTTTCATCATGGCGTTCAACAACTTAATCGAATGCTCGAGAATGTCGGGATCAAGGGATTTGAATTTTGTGAACAAGCTTTGCAGGAAGATTTGGTCACGCCCGAGCGAATCAATTTGATTCAAGTCGTCGCAAATCGTTCGGAGAAGAATGCAGGCGAACTCTATCAGAACATCATCGGAAGACTTCATGAATATCAGCTTGGTATTTTCAATCAAATTTGCATCTTGGAAAAGCCGCTTTTTGCACTCGCCCGACGTAACGACGAGTTGAACGAGCATTTTGAAGCAAAACCTTTTGATAATCACGTCTTCACTTGTGTAAAGTTTGAGGATGGCATCGAAGAGACGGTTTCCGTATGACTCAAGCAGCTGTTGCGATGCAAATTTGTCGAAATGCTGAAAAACCTTCAAGAAGAGGTTCAAGCAAAGTTGGGTTCGGAATCGAATTGACTTTCACCTTTTGAACAACTGCAATCTCTTGGCATCCCAACAACACAATTAACGATGCAGGATCTGCGAGTGTAGTTTCAAACGGCGGCAGTTCATGGATGACAAAGCCCCGATTTGAATACTTTTTGGACGATTTGTAGACGCTTTTGCCATCACCCGCCGTCGTCTGGGATGTCATCTTTTTTGCGACCATTTTTGCTAAGCACCGAGAATGTTCAATGAAAAAACTTGTCAACCTCAAACGAACGACAGATTACTTTGATCTTCGTGAACATTTCGGTCAAAATTTCCTTGAACAAACAACATTTACAAAACAGCCTTCAAAACTTTTTAAACTTTCGCCGAACGACATTACACTCACGAGCGCAACAAGATGTCGCATTGGGGAAAAGTTGTGTAATAAAAAGGAAGAATCATAAATCATCACACGATGTTATTTGTTGTCGATACAGATGTTGAACATTTCCCACTTGCGATGAAGACGAGAGAAGTGGTGAAAAAATTGAAAAAGCATATTTTTTTTTAGTTTTCGAGTCGGTGAGCGTGAAGAGAAGAAAATTGTCGTACGAGTCCATACGGGAATTTATTAAAGTTTTTTTTTCATCCCATTCAGGGACAAACAAGCGGCAAACATGTGATACAAGAAAGTGGAAAAATTATTAAATAACTTTTCCTTCACTTTTTGTGTTAACGACATCGGCAGAGAACCTCAAGATAGATAAACTTGCCAGCATACTTTGGTAAATGTGTGCAAAAAGTTTTGATGTGGAAATCAGACACAGAAATCGCCAAATCTGAAGTCAACAGCGACTTGAAAAGGAATTCCAGAACGACACGAATAATGAACTTCGACAAATTCTGTTGGTGGCCATCGAACTAGTGGCCGAAATGTTTTCGTAACTGGAGATTGGGTCGTAAATTGGGATGAAGGCTGCTTAGGTGTTGTTATTTGGAATGCAAGTTCTGGTTTATGTTGCAAATTATGAGTTTCAGTGTTCGACAGAAGATTTTCAAGGATTTCTGTTACAAACTGATCTGAAAACTTTTTAATTTAGAAATTGCAAATTGGAAATGACAAAACAAAGTTTGAATTGTTATTAATTAGGTCAACCAATAATGTGTAATTTTATCAAAATTAATTTCCCTTAGAGACTTTAGTGCCGAAAAAGTTGACACTATCCCAAAAATCTTAACTTTCCGGATTTATACTCAATTAGAAAACGTCAAAGTCTGCTAAAAATTCCCTCATCACAACATTTATGAACACTTGAATCGGCAATTTCATGGCGACAAAGAGCGTGTCTCGATCGTTTCAATTTCATACTCGATGAAGTCTTCGGGAGAGATGAAATCAATTAGCTACGCTCACAAGCCAGACAGGCAGTCTTTGAGTAAAGTATCATAAAACCCTCGACTGTTTATTTTGAACTAAAACCCAACCATCGCTTGGTTGCACACGGAAAATATCATTAAATATACATAAACTTCTCATCTATTAGTTAAATTAAGCATAAATTACTCGATGTCGAGAGTGAACCCTCGAGAAAACGCTTGAAATCCGATGCTGGAAACGAAATTGAGTGGATTTGGAAAAATTTTAGGCAATTGAATGCTCTGAAACAAAGAAGAAGAGATTCATTCCGAGTCATCGATAAGTGCTTCACAGGAATGATTGTTGGGGGGAACCGTCTTTGTTTCAGACTCTGATGGACATGTTGTGAAATCTGCTTGAGCGTCGGAGCCAGAAATCGTTTCATCAACCCATGAGATTTAATTAAATTGAAAACAATAACTATTCATCAAAATCACCCGAGACCAGGTCCTGACAAAGGGAGGAGGGGCAGAGGGGCCAAAGGCCCCAGGGCTAAGGGGGCCCCAAGCTTTAGGTTTTGTAAAAAATAATTTCACCTAAACTGTTGAAACTTTTTTCGAATTGAAATTTTTAAACTTCGAAAAGCGGTACTCGTACAAAATACCGTTTATATTTTTGACCCCGTGCCCCACCATGAAAGGCCCTGCCCGAGACAAAAACCGAAACGCTGTGCTTCAGATTTTTTTGTTTTCAATCGTTTGGTCGGTTCCATCACGACACATGATACATGAGTGATTTCAAGCAGCTCTTACTTGAGCCTGATGTTTTGATTCCTGTTTTTGATTTAATTTTATTTTTTTTCGCATAAAATACACATTTTGTCGTCTTCTGTTCATTCTTGGCCACCACAGTTTCAGTTGTTTAGATGCAAAACGATTTTGCAACTCCAATTCTGCCGCTGCTTCGAAAGTAAAGACATTCGGAAAACCTTTTTGCATTTATGGTATGTTCTGGGGGTCTCTGGAATCCGTCTCTGATACTGCCGATCGTGTACATAAATTAAGGTTTGGAAGCGCTCTAAATTCGCATCATCGTCTCTTACGTCATACAGTTTCTGGTATGTTATGGTCAGATCAATTTGTTATTTTTAGGTGATTTGATTTGAAGAACTTTGGAAGAATAAAAAATATTTGTAAAGGTGGCTAAAGTCACAGATTATGGTTCTAAGTTGGAATTTTTTTTTATATAAAAATCTAGAAAAATGTTGCTTTTTTTAATAACTTTTCGAAGCCTTCAAATCTTATTTTGTGGGAGCGGAAATTTAGAACTTTTTAATCATTGATCTCATAATTTTCCAATAATATTTCATTGAAAACTTTCCATAGCTCAAGAGCTCTGAGAAAATGGAAAAATTATCTCTGCAGTGATTTTTTTGAAATTAACGTTTATGCCATCGTCACTCTTCCAATGTCTACGCAAAGGGTGAAGTGATGTGGAAACTGTCTTGATTTAATATTGAATTAGTATGCTTTACAATGT
>JPYR01000323.1:15685-32952 GCA_000775305.1 Belgica antarctica
TCGCGGAGCTAGCGTTGCGAATTGTGTCCTTATTCACTGCACTTCAACGTCTATACATGCACTAGGCGCTTGTTATTGCGGTAATTGTATATTCATTGCATTTGTTTGCGTTTTCAACACGAAATTTAAATGGTTTTTTCGAAATCACATCCGCGGTGCAAAATGTAAACAAACTTGAACTAAAAAATTTAACGCTCGGAGAAAATTCAATCGAAAGCTGAAACAAGGGGCTGGAAACAATTTTGCGTCTACCGACTTCTCTCGAAATCAGAGGTGACTGGCTAAATTAATTCGCTCCAGCTCAGGTGTGCAACGGAAAAATGTGGGAAATATCTTAGTCGACGCGGACATAATGCCGCTCTCTAAGAAAAATGCATCATCGCACATTCCCTAGCCGTGGAGTCGCTGAAATGAGATGATGCAACAGTTGGCCGCGAAGGGACCTTGTTTCGGGTTGGCCACGAAGGGAGAAACTGCCTATATCACAACGTATCAAACACAGCAGCAGCATATTGCGGTGGAATTTTCTGAAAAAGCAATGACTTATTTTATGGCCCAGTAAACGGTGATAAAAAGTTTGGAATGATGAAATAATTGACCAGATTATTCTAGCTCATAAATCAGTGAGAAAGTTTCCCCGTTATAGATTTCAACGCTGTAGATTTTTTCTGGGCGATTTAGTACAAATGGCGATTGGGTGACGAATAAATCTTTCACTGTAGCTGTGGGCCAACGATTCTTATTCTTTCTTCTGTTACAAAGTTTGAACTGTGATTGCAGGCACATAAAATTGTCGTCATCACGAGACATCACATCAATAAAAAGAAAACTTAGATTGAGTTGTGTTGTTTAGTAGCCTGTTTTAACAGGTATTCGAATGTATTAATGTTTCGATAGATTTTTTTTTTATTTAAAACTTAATATAAAATGAAACTTTTCTAGTTACCCAATAAACCAATCAAAAACCTATTAAATAAATAAACTCATATAAAATTAGCCATTTTCGCACTACCAGTACATTTCAAAGTACATTTGAAAAAAACAGCTCGTTTGATTCGAGAGAATTTTATTTCGTCATTTTGTGAGAGGTCAGCGAAGGTGCCGCAAAGAGATTGTGTTACTGAGAAATCCCAGAAAAATCTTTATACGGATACATTCAGTTCTCGGCTGATTTCGTTTCCGTTTTTGATGAGTCAGCTGGCCAGCACTCGTCCACTGCCTTCTCGACGGTGTCACCGATTTCCTTGTCAATTGACTTTCTGAAAGCGTCTTTCTTCTCTTTTTCGATTTCGATTCCGTACAGAGCATTGAATCTAAAGCGCATCTTATCGTATCCAAGATCAATAATTTGTTTCATGAAGCAGTTGAGTGTCAGCATACTAGATCCCTTCTTCATGAAGTCTTTACGCAGTCTTTTGTGGACTCTTTTCACGTACTCTTCCAAAACCGTCTCACAATCAATGTCTTTGATATCGTCACCAAGAATTGACGCGTAGAGATTCACCGAGTTTTCGAGATCCAAAAGTTTCTCATTGAGAACCAAATCCGTCTGACAGTACATATCAACATTGATGTTGTAGATCTCGTCCTTTGACAACTCATCTGCTGGTGCCGTTGGCTGGATTTCTTCTCCAGCGTTGAGCGATATTAATGCCAGCCACACCACACACATTTTGCACAAACGATTCATCTTTCAAATAAACTGTGAATGATGAGATTTCTCCACAATTTATATGAGTATAGCGATGCGCGCGGAGTTTTAGAGAATTTGATAAGAAAAACGATATGTGAGAGGAAAAAATTTTAATGCAAACATTTTAGCTCTTAAATTCTTCGTTAATTAAAACAGCGGTGACATAAATGAGTGAGGTTTTAAAATTGTTTTGTACACGAACTTCACATGGCTGCATTGAAAACACTAATCGTGCTGTTGCATGAAAACATTCCATGGCGCCGACAAGCACAAAAACTTTAATTTGTTAAATCAACACCCTTCATTTTTGGGATTTTTTGTTGCATCCATTCATGTCGATAACAGATCCAATCACTTTAAAAAGCACCGAGCGTTCAATTGAAAAATCATCTGTCCGTGCACTTTCATTGTTGACTGAATCCTACTGCATACGTACCGTAGCATATCCATTTATCAATTGAAATAAGATAAGGATGGAGGCGATAGCGGGAGGAAGAGTGGATATGTCTTCTTTAATTTTTCAAACTTGATGCGATACCGTGTAAATGAATAACCAACGACGTATGTTATATAATAAAGATTTAATGTCACAGAAAGTGGAGAAGAGTGTATAAAGGGTCGGAGTGATTCGATTCAGTAGAATTGTTGAACAAATTGTTGTTTGATTAAGAATGCCAAGCTTTCAAACATTTTGTAAGGTTTCAGAATATATTGAAAGTTCCAATTGAACTTTTGTCGTATTTTTTTTTAGTTTTTAATAGAACTGAGAATAATTTTAAATGACTGAAGTTCTTCCAATTACTTCTGATCCAATGGAAAAACTTCATGCACAAATGTTCCTGGAAAATTAAACAGTAAATATTACAATTTACAAGCTTTAATTGAATTTTCAAAAATCTTTCAATTTCTTCGAAACTCCAAACAAAAATTAAAAAAAAAAATTAAAGCAACGTCGTTCTGTATTAAAATGCTTTCATCATATTTCAGCGACTGAATCCTTTTGCTCGATGTGTTCATGGTCCAATGATTTTTTTCTCTCAGACGGATTTCGTTCCAAAAAATTAGAAAATTATTGAAACATGAAAGGGAACAAGAAAGAAAAAGGCCAAAAGGGAGAACATTTGAATTTTCATGCCGGAAACCCTTTTCCTTCAACGAAATCCACTTAAGTTCTTGGGAAAAGTTTCGGTCGACGACAAGCCCCTTAAAAGCTTTTATTCAGGCATTCCTATATTGAAGGACTTCTTGAAACCCCTGCTTTGGTGACTTATTGACACTCTGGATGACACAAAAACTTGTTTCAAAAGAACTGAACAAAAACATTTCCCTTAAAATATTGGCCTTGTAATAGAATTTGATATTTACTGAACATTAGATGAATGCACAAAGATTGTGATTGGAATAATTTATGTTGATCGTCATTCTCTCCCTTGCACTAGTCCGCAAAGAGAAAAGAAGAAAATGTTACACAAATTCACGACGTCGATGGAAAAATACCGATAACGGCAACATTATGTCGAAAATGAAAGGAAACCATTGGGGAAAATTGAGTTCGAGAGGGAAAAATCATGAATTTAAAGTGAAACCAAATCCACATGTGTTATTTTGATGAAAAACATCAGTTGATGCGTGTTTTTTTTAAAAAGTGCACGAACGCTTTCTTTGACTTTAGTCTTGGATCCTTTTTTGAAGCGGTTAAGTAATTATGTCTCGAGGCTCTGGTCACCCTTTCAATTTTCTTTAAGTCAATTTATGAAGCAAACTCTTCTATGGAAAGCGTAGCTACGAATCTGAAGATATTTCTTGCGAGAAAGTTTCACAAATCAAGTTTTCTCACAGGTTTTGTACAAAATAAATGTTTGCTTTCTAACTTTTTAAATGAAAACTCTCGATGGTCTTAATCCGTGGATTGAATTATTTTGTCCTGCCTATAGATGATGTTTTTCGTCCTTCACGGCTTGTTATCCAAGGCAATTTCTCGGTTGTTAAAAGCCAGTAAAATGTTTAAGAAAAAAACTTTACCTTTGATGATTATCAAGTTGACGTGCAAAATGGCGCAGTCATTAGAAGAAAAAAGTTAAATCTTTACGGTGCGTGTTTCTATAAGAAATTAAATCTGTTTATAGTTCGGAGCGGGTGAAATTGTAAAACGAAAACAAAAAACAGCTTTTAACAAATTGTCAATCTCTTTTGGTCTTTTATTCATCCGCTCAATTCAATTCTACCGTACTCGTCGAGCACTCTTTTCGATGCTGACTCACTTCGGTGCTGTACTTGTATGTTTGCTGGCAGGTTTTGCACAAATAAATGTTCACTTCGTTGTGGACAAGTAACATGTGCTGCCGTAGATTTGATGATGTTTTGCATACGTGATCGCATCGCCAGCAGCTAAACGGCTTCTCGTTCATGTGAATTCTGTCATGATGAGATGATTTAGTAATTTTAGTGTAAACGATGCTAGGTTTTAATTAAAAGCTTACCGCATGTGAACGTTGAAAGCTCCGCGCTGATGAAATTTCAAGTCACAGTAGTTGCACTCAATTTTCCGCTCGTCTAGTGCAGTGTAAATAAACGAAACAAGAAACAAGAGAATGAGTAAAGTTGCTGATTTTATGGTGACTTTCATGACACATCGTAAGTTCACTCACCTGAATGCTTGTGCTGATGATGACTCCTGAGGTGTTCGGCTCTTTTGAATCTCCCACCGCAGCCTAGCTCAGAACAAAGGAACGGCCGATCTTCGCCTTCTTTGTGGGCTTTTTCCATGTGACTTTGCAGCTTTTCCTCGGTTTTGTATCGAAGCTTGCAAAGTTCACACACAAAGCGGCAACTGTGCGTTCGAATGTGTACGGAGTACTCACCTAGTGGTAAATAATGATTAAATAACGACGAAAAGGCAGAAAAAGATTAAAATCGTTAATGAGTACTCCTGGGTACTCCGGTAAATATTTACCGAATTTCTCAAAAACTAGATTGCACTCGAGGCAAGTTGTTTCAAAATTTTCGTATTTGATTCCATGAGTTTTCTCCAGGTGAATGCCAAGATATTGCCGTGAGGTGAATTGTCGGTCGCAGCCCTCGGAAATGCATTTGTACTTTTCTCGGCTTGACGGGTTTTCGCCCTTAGGTGCTCGGAAAGACTGCAGTCGGCTTGTTGCAATTCCTTTCAAACACTTGTCTAAGTGCTTCTTCAAGGTGCGTTTGGCACTAAAAGTCGATGAACACATGTCGCAAGTAAATTTGACTCGATTATGGACGTCGATGTGAAGCTTAAGGGCGTAAGACTGTGAAAATCCCTAGAAGAAGCAGGGAAATTGGGAAATTTGTTTCAAAAGGCATAAAATTTTGAAATTTGCCCGAAAATTTCAATTTTGACAGAAGTGTTTTAGGCTTGTGATCAAGCAGAAATATGCTCCGTTTCAACGTTTATGCCTTTTAAAACAGGGCAGATTTCTGCCTGACTGCTCAAAAATTTTCAGCCAAACATGAAATTGTTGGGCAAATTTTAAATATTTCTGGCTCTTGAAATAAATTTCCCAACCTTGAAGCAGATGTGACAAGTGTGTGGCTTGATTTCCGAATGAACCAGCTTGTGTCGAGACAAATCACCCGATGAATGAAAAGGCTTGGAGCACTGGTCGCATTTGTATCTCTTCTCGGCTTCTGTCTGGTGAATAACAACGTGGGAATTCAGTCTACGGCCATTTTTGAAGACTTTTCCGCAAAACTGACAAACTGTTTCCTGATTCTCGCCGTGTACGTCTTTGTAGTGAAACCGGAAGTACTCTTTATAGTAGAACCGCCGAAGACACTTGGGGCAAGTGATTGGTTCTTTGAGTTTCTTCTTTGAATATTTTTTCTTTATGCACTTTGTCGTGTCTTTAGCTTCGCAATCCAGGAAGTCCAGCTCTACCGATGACACGAATTCTTCTGAGTCTTGTTCTAACTTCGAGGCTGGAGGACAGACGTGGTGGTCAAAATCACTTTCGCTGATCAGCTCTCCACATGTATTACACTCTGTCGTGATGCTTTCATCTGCGAATTTATTTTCAATTTCCTGAGATTCTTCAAGTTTCGGTTCAGTGGTCTCGAGGTATTCAGCGTCTGGGCTGTCGAACAGATCGTCGAGAATTTGTTGATTCCTAACTAAAGTGTCTCGATATTTGAGTACTTCTTCTAGCTCTTGTAGGCACGGTACCAGACATATTTTCCGGCAATACTTAGAGGTGTCGAGCTACAATCGGAGTTGAAATCAGAACTCAGTGGACCGATTATTGGAAACTTACGTGAATTTGTGTCAAGTCGAAGAAAACTTGTTCCATCTCTATGCCGATATAGACGCTCATTTCATCCTGCTGCTTCAAACAGAACTGACAATACTCCTCGACCTTTCGTTTCTCCATCACAAAATTTGTTCCACTGGCACCAGTCAGTAAACAACAATAGACCGATTTGATCTAGACCAGTTTTAACTAAAATTTAAAATTGAAAAAGCCGTTAAAATTTTGACGGTTCGGTTCAATTGTTAACGAAAAAATTCTATTCTATTCTGTTTATTTCTTACTCAAATGCAAAATTCTAAAAACTTCCTAATTTTAGACAGTTAGCATCCTATTTCAACATCTAATGCTCCAATTTGTGTTCACATTGAACTTATTCCTAATTTTTTTTTTTAAAAGCTCGCTCTTATCTTTGTTTCACCTCGTAACTAGTATTATTCACAATTAGTATTAAATCGATTTTTTTCTTAAAAAACTGTCAGTTTTAATTAAAATCTTTCAATTACGACAGCATGGTGAAAATGAGAGAGAAATTTATAAAATATATAAGATACTCATTCTTCCTAATTTTTTCCATTAAGTGTTAGTTTAACTCTTACACAATCCAGCGGTTGTGTGCCGAAACAATGGTTGCAATTTTGAAGAGGCTCTGTTAGAATTATAGATAGGCGCAGTTCGGGTAAATATAGTACTTAAATTAAAATCAAGTTTACTCATTAAGCGAATAATTTTAGACGACTTGAATTCATTTCTCATTTAGCACTTTCTCAGAAAAGGTTGGAATCAAGCGTTACTGTTTTCAGAGCAAAGCAGGGCAAATTCCACGCGGATTTTACGAATGATAATAAACGTGACGTTCTTAAAATGAACTGTTAATTCATTAAAACATTCAATGACATTATTCCAAAATAGTGTGACTTCATTTGAAAAGTTTTCAGGAACAAGTGGCAGCTGTTCTCATAATCAGAAATTTCTTTATACACTTAAGACATTTCTATCATAACTAATTTTAATTTTCGTGACCGCTTTATGTGAAGCTAATCACTTGCTCTCGGAAAACAATTTGTGTTTAATTTATGTGATGCTGCAACCTTATCTTTCGCTTTATCATGATCCACCTGATCTGTTTAGACAAATTTCCAGTCACTATTTAAGCAAATTCATTCTTCCTGCTGTTTCAGTTATAATCGGACGGTTCAAGATTGAGTTCAAATTACCTCAATATAATGAAATTCACAAGTTGTTTAGTAGTTTTGCTTGGTTGCTTTGGTGAGAGTTGTTAAAATGTAGCTAAAATTTCGAAAATAGCTTTATTACATCCCTAAAGTGGCTAGCAATGTAGCACAGTCACCACTCGACATCATAGCAATCGTCACAACTTTCATTGATTCAATTGGTCAGAGATTCAAGTGCGGATTTGCGGCTGCTGGAATTCCAGTTCTCGACCCACTTTTCATCAGCAGCGACAACTTTTATGTTGGCAACATCGCTGGCTTGAGCAAGTAAAAACAAATTATCACAATTTAAAGTTGGAAGTTTGAAATTATTAGTTTTTAAAGTTTCAACGCAACAGTCAAAAACGTCTACGTCAGTGGATTGAGCCAATACACCACATCAAACATGGTCGTGAACCTTTTTGGCGGCACCGTGTCATTCACAAATACTTTCCCACTGATCAACATTAACGGAACTCACAGCACATCTGGAAAAAATTGCAGCAGTTCCAATCACTGCTCCTTTAGTGGAAGTGGCCCATTTACATCAAGCGTTCAAAGTTAGTTTTTCATCATCCCAAGCTTCATTTGAAACAAATTGATTTTAACATTTCTCAAACAGACATCGTCGTAAACTCAAAAACGACCTTCTCGTGGTTCCCAACTTTTCAAGTTCTCACAAATACTCGCAAAATCTCCGTTGGAGTTGTCACCAACAACTTCTCAGGACTCTCACTAACAATCAACAGTGCTACCGGCAATGGCGCTCCGTCTTGGGTCAATGCAAACCAAAACTACATCAACACTCAAGTACAAACTGTCTTGGATATTTACATCACCAACATCATAAATCAGCATCCAAGCATTATGAGCCTCGTTTCAGCCATGGTCACTTTCGATCCGCTAGTTGGCTGCTAAGCTGGCACGCTTTTGTTGAGTGTTGTCAGTTATCTTATAACTCGTTAGCAAAGTCCTTTTTGAAGATTGCATGCGAATTCTTTTGTGTGAAAAATGAAAAAGTATTGAGATTCAGAACAATAAAAGCAGTAGAAAAGCTAACTTTGAAGTTATTTACTACTCAGAAATTGAAGTTCGTTGACTCAAGCGTGGTTTCACCCATTACAGTTGAATTTTAGGGCCATGTACAGGAAATAAATCAAATGAGTGACTATACTCAAAATTTATGTGAATACGTACGCTCATTCACAATGTTTGCGACTGTCCGTGACTTTTATCATCGCTGTGTTTACTTGTCAGTTTTGTTAACATTCTTATCAAAAAACGTGACGCAAAATTGAAAAAGCTTTCAATTTCTCAGTATTTTTTAATTCGCGTCAAGAAATTGGTGCTAAATAACGGCGAACGTTTTGACACTTTGTTGACTCGATGATAAGCCCGGTTTTATCTTGATATTCATTTAGGAAACAAAGTTGGCCAGTATTAACGAGTGAACAACACCTGAACATTTTACTGTTCGTGATTTTCTATAAAAAAACGAGCTTTTAAGAGCTTTTGTAGTAAAATTATCAAACCTTGTTGTTGTTCAGCACATATTTGAATCGGTTCGGTTATGGAGAAGATTCCTGACTCATTGTTCACTTTCTCCACGTTCGTCGTTCGTTCATCTTCTGCAGTGAATTCCGCTGCCCTACCTGGATGTCGTTATATCGTTTTATCGCGGGCATCAAACTCTTTTTGACTACTTTCTTCCCTCGAATTTAACAACCACGTCAGTTTCTTGCAACTCCGTTCAAAAACACGGTGACTGTAAAAAAAGGGGACAAAACACTATGTCCCCTCGTTTAGTAGCCCAAATTCCCTTCGCGCGTACACTGCGCGTACTCTTCGCGTACACTTTCGGCGTAATTTTAACGAAGTCGAACTTTTGAACGATATTCGATCGACGCGACAACTTGGTTGTTAAATTCGAGGGAAGAAAGTAAGTCGTTCTGCTGCTGATTTTTTAAGAGATCCGCGTTCATCTCTTTCACTTACCCAAAGTCGAAAATGTTCCGGAAATAGTCGGCGCCGAGACACGGTTTCAAAGTTTCAATCTTCTGAAGCTTGCGAAAAAACTTTCGTGAAACCCCACAAGCTGAAATTGCCAGGGCTCTGGTTACAACTGCCGTGACGTCATTAAACATGAATGAAGTGACGTCAAAATGACGTCACGGCAGTTGTAATCCAGAGCCTTGGAAATTGCACATATTGACTCATGATGAGACAAAGGTCAAGCTTTTGCGTGTTCGCTGTGTGAAGACATCTGCGAGTCGCGAATAAGTAAGCAAAGCTCGCTGAAAGCTTGCGACAAAGCTTACGCACAAAGCAACAAATTGAGCAAGCATTTGCAGTCGCATGTCGGTCCAAATATTTACAAGTGGGAGACGGATGGTTGCAGCGAAGCTTTCTCAAAGTTTGGGGGAAAATAAAAATCCATAATCGGAACACTTCCTGATCACGTATGAATAAAATTATCGAAGGTTTTATTTGAAAATACTTTCGAGACAAATAAAATGAGATTGAAGTAAATTATGAGCTTTTCTTCATCAGCAGATCGGTGATAATTTTCAACTGAGATTCCATGCTGCGAAGACGATTCCACACAGCGTTGTCGCGTTCTTCTTGCGTTTTCTTTTCGCAACGGCTTTCGAGCACGCCGCGAATCTTTTTCATGATTTTCGGGTCCATAGTTGAATACTTTTCTAGTTTTTTCGGCAAATGACGACTTGGGATGATTTTTTCGAGTGAACTGTTGTTCTTAAGCTGTTGCAGCTCATGCTGATCGATGCCGTCTTCAATCTTGATGCTTACTTCACGTGAAGAGTCCAGCACTTTGCGTGTTAAAATTTCGTTGTAACGGTTCGGGTGAATCACAATCTTCCCATCCGGAATCGTGTGCGGGAAAATACTGATCATTGATTTCAGCCACCGCCATGAACTGCTACGTGTCAGGATAATTTTTTCATACTTGGTTAGAACGCTGATACGTTGGCATAAATCTACCAGTTCGCCTTCTTGTTTGATGACCTGAAAAGAGTGGAGGTAATTATCAAACACAGTTCAATTTTCTTAAAATCAAGAGCACTCAACAAAAACTTACATGAGTGTCGTCGACAGCCAATGCATTCAGCAAGTTGAACAGCACGATCGTGACCAAGAACACAAAAAGAATGAATATTATGCAGTACCACGCTCCATTGCTTTCCAGGTTTAATGCTGAAGCGTCAAACTCTCCGGTTAACATCACGAAAGTTTTAATTATTGCAATTCCAGGATATGCAAACGAGTTGAAAGTGTCAGTTTTGTCATCATCGTCCGAAGCAGTTATATTTGCAGCAGCACGGTCGACCATATCTTCTTCGTGTTTTCCACCAAACAACACGTAGAAGCACAGCGCAAAAGCCAACAGAACAATCGAGTATAATCCAATAGATTTAAGGAAAGTAATCGAAACCCGCTTAAGAATAACCATATGTGTCGATACTGATAGGATCGGAAGCGTGCCAACTAGCTGAAGGAACTCATAAGCTGCCAGGAGAATTGTCACAGCCCTCAAAATTCGGTAATGGGTCTTGTCAGCAGCAACTGCTTCGTTGGATCCAAGTAGAATTATCAAACCCAAGACGATCAAGGCAATTTCAAACAAGTTGACAACACTTTTGAAGTACTGTTTGACGGATAAGATGCATTGAAGCGCTTCTCGAAGGAGTAGAACACCCAGACCGATCATCGACAGCCAAAAGAACAAGCCTTTCCAGAAGCTGTCGCTTCGTTCTTCTTCTGGGACTGACTGACACAAAACTATATAAACGATCAGTGACACCATGAATACCGAGAACATGATCAAGTTTCCATAGAATAATGGGCTGAGTTTGCTCCATTTGAGGTACAGGAAACTCGACAATACTGGGTGGAGAATCAAAGGTCGCAGTTCTGCGTTGTCTGCGATGTTTTGTAATGGCGCAATTTCTTGTCGGAACTCTGAATCGTTTTCTGTTACCCTCGGTGCCTTAAGAAAATTGTAGTTAATGGAAATTTTAATTTCTTCATCGCCGGTTCGTCGAACGTTGGTCGTAACACAATCATCAAGGAAATCTTCGAGAACTTCACGCTTGACTTCGTCCATTGGTGTTTCACCGAAGATGTTTTTCGTTCCGACGTAACTCGATTTCTCCAGCAGCGCCTTCACCGCTTCGTCGTTCCGGAATCGAACTGCATAATGCAGTGGCGTGCATCCTTGTTCGTCTTTCTGATTCACATCACATTTGTTTAGTACAAGATGAAAGCACTTCTGGTAGTTTACGTTGATATTTCTACTGGGGTCAAGACCAAAGTGATGGCAAACCTCATGAAGCAGATTTTTGCTTTTAAACACTGTTGCAGGTTCTGGTTTAGCTTCCAAAATATATCCAAGGACTCTAAAGTAGCCCCGTGCAGCAACACGGAACGCAGCTGGCTTTAAATCTTTCACGTCTTGCGGTGTCTTGTTGACATCGACGCCTTCGCTGATCAAAAGTTCGACGGCACATTCCAGGTCACCTTCAATCGCTACGTGCAAAAACTTTGCGCAGTCTTCAGCAAAAGCGTTGAACTGGTTTTCATCATCTGCGTCGGTTGTTTTTTTCTTCGAGTTTTCCTTGTACAATGGAAAGTTCACTTCGAACTCGTTGCTGTTTGTTTGTCTAAGCAGCGACAGCATGTAATCAAAGTCCACAGTTTTCTTGACTTCTTCGGGTAATTCCAGGTGTGGATTTTGCTTTTCAAACATCCGCTTCATATCTGCCGGCTTGTAGGTGTACAAGTCAACATTTGAATTCGCAACAAAGTAATCAACAAGGTCTCGTTGATCCTTCAGCTTTGTTTGAACTCTCAAAAGTGAGAAGAACGGCGTTCGATTTTTTTCATTCGGCATGTTAGGATCGCAGCCATTTCTCAGCAAAATCTTAATGCACCCAGCAATGTCATCGTACTTGTCGCTAAGCAGCAAATCAGTCAGCATGTGAAGGCTGTTCTTGTTGAGAAATTTTACATTGATCTTGTTTGGATCGTAAAGCTTCAAGAAAATGTTAAGATTCTCAGGGCAGAGAGAATCGACTGCGTAGTGAAGTGGGTAGCGACCGCGACTGTTTTTCTAAAAAGAATTAATTTAAATTTGAAATTAGAAAGCTATGTGTCATTATTGAATGTGTTGTAATACAAGTGGTTTAAGTTTTTATATTAGCAATAATGAATGGTTTCTAATCACATGTTAAGACCAAAAAGAATTTAAGATAAGAAACCAATACAAAAACTTTCCACCGCATAAGTGTTCTCACCAAATACAAGTCTGCGCCATTATCAATACACAAAATGATGTAATCACTGGTGTTTGGTGTCTGAAGAACTTTCTCGAAAATCGTCTGACTGTTTCTGGGGTCAACTGCATTAGGGTCAGCGTGAAGGTTCTCCAAGGCAAATCTGAAGGCATCGAGATTTCTTCTCTGAAACGCTGAGATTAAGGCACTCTAACAAAAAAACGAAACAGCGTTAACAGCAGAAGACCAGAAGTTGAAAAAGTGTTAATTACCTGCGGGTTCTCAAAACAAGACGAAATGTTAATTGACGTCGCCATGATTGTCCAATCAATTAAAAATCACACAACCGTCAAGATCTTCACGATTTCTATCTGAAAACGAAATAAATGGAAAGAAAAATTGTAAAAAAATATCTTTTTTTGTTTGATAACTTCCGGTCTCGATTTTCAAGACATGATTGAAGAGATTTTGCTTGAGTCGATATTGAGGTCTCTCAAGAATCGTGATTTCATGGTTGATTAGGCAACAATTGGTTTTCAATCGCTGTGTAATTGGCAATTGATGGCACTTTACGTGATGGTAAGCTATACGCAGTATCACTCAGGCACGGACAGAGGTGGTTTTGAGTGGGAAAAAAGATTCGAAGAGTTTTATGTACGTTATGTGCTGTTATATGCGGGCCGAGCTGTATGTAGTGTCTCGAAAGCCGCGGTCTCCATCACGCTCCGCGCGCTGGGCACGGAGTGGCCGGAGCGGAGGGCGCGAGACCCGGAGTCTCGACAAGTAGCCCCCACAACGGTAGCGTGCGAATAACGTGTGAAATTACGATTTCCTGCTGTTTACAGCATCTTCAGACTCGGCCGATGAGAAATTCAAGTCCCACACTGTGCCACAATTTTAATCATCAATTACTTGTCAACATCAAGCATACAAAAATTTCATCGTGTTTCTCACATTTTTCACGTTCCATCTTTCTTAAGTTTACTGTTTGGCTATCGTTAAAATTACGTGTGAAAAAGTCTTTTTAATGTCCAGAAGGTAAGAAATCGCCTGTGTTTGCACAAAGATACAGCCTCGATGGGTGGATCACCGCATTGGATGAAATTTATGGCGTTTAGCGGCTTGGAATTTTAAACACCACGATAATTAATGACTTTGTCGATAATCCCTTAAAGCGATGGATTATCTCGACAGGTCATCAACATTACGGCTTTCACATTTTTTTTTGCATCTGCACACCGCCTCATTGACACTTTGTCTCTGCTTAGCGGACTGAATCACATTTGTTTTGACTCAATAATTCAACGGAATTCAACAATTGAACGTGATGCATAATTAATGTCGGTTCATTTTGAAAAGGTTGTCAAGAGTGTATGTGTGGGAACATAAGCACTTCCGAAATAATTTTATAGTTACAAAGCAACATGTGACTTGGATTGATAGTTTAGGAGGTTATTTTGGGTGTAAAAGAGGGCTTAAGGGGCGATGAAAGCATGATAAGGTTTTGATATTGTATCCGTGATTGAATGAAAGACAAATTGGGGTTTAATGAATGGTTGCCTGCCGATAGTACCATCAATATAATTTTTGATTTTTATTTTTTCGCAGCTGAGGTTTCTCAAGCTTATTAAAATAAGACACCTGATCTTGCGTTTGCAACGACCTAATACCTGAGAAGCCAATATTGAGAATCTTCAAGAGCACGTGTGACTTTCATAAAAAAAAATAATCTTCAGCTTGTTTCATCCATCATGATTCATCTTTTGGTAGTTGCACAATCTTTTCGATGAATTTACTGACATCCTCGCGGCCCTTGAAGCAATCGAAATGAGTCACAACTTTTCCCTCAACAATCAAAAAACTTTTAACTCAAAAATATTTGACTCTCGTAAATTTCCGTTCTCGTGTCTTATTAATCAACTACAGTTTCTCAATAAAAATAAATTATTCAAGTAGCTGACGATTGGAAACTTGATAAGAAATAATGAAATTACATAAAATTTACGAATGCGAGACGCTCAGTCGAAGTTATGTTGATTGGTGTCATTAAGACGCATCGGGCTTGAATGCATAATGGACAATTCGCGTGGGAGTTTTTCAGCGCATCACTGATTTTAGTTTGATTTCCCTAGAGTTGACAAAAATCGATTGTTTTGTCAATCCGTAATGCAAAGTCATCGATTTTTGATTTCTTCTTTGCTCCGATGCAACAGCAACAAGTGATTTTTATGTTTTTTTGTTTTTTCCCGGTTTCGCATAAGAAAAAAATCTTTATCCAGATGATTTTAAACTCGTTTCGTTCTCTTTTTGTTTTATGTTTATGCTGTTTTTTGGTCAAGCTCGAGAATTCAGATCACAAATTAACAAACACACACGCCGAATTGATCGGTAATTGTAGATGAACGGACAGCAGAAATTCTTGTTCATTATTTTTTTACGTTTTAAATCTTGATTTGGTGTGGTCGCTTCATATTTTAATATTTTTTCATGTTTTCCACGAAGTTTTGCCCTTATTCGACCCATTTAAACGGTTGTTTAGCGAAAGTTGGTTAACCGAATTCCTATTTTCCCTCCGAACTCAATGACTGCGGGCCGACGACTGCTATCGATGGATCGTTTAATTGGATAATCTTCAATTAAACGACTCAAACACTCGCGTACAGGCCTTGGAGTGGCTGTGTTGGTTGAGGGGAACTAAATTCATTGCGACATCGCAGTTTTCTCTCCCAAATCGAAAGATTTTTTAATTAACTCTGTGTGCCTAAGTTTAGAGTCTGAAGAGAGTTCTTTGCCTTCCAGTCGCTTCGAACATCGAACACACTGAAAGACCTACCTACGTACTTTCAAGAGTGAATCACCAGCGCGTGTATTGTTTCGACGTGCTAAAGTCACTTTTTATGCACCAACTGGACGAAACTTTCACAATTTTATAGTAAAGGCACTCGTTTAAGTATTTAACGGCTCCTGGTTGGAATTTAGGACATTAACAAATCAATTCTGATCGCTTCCCCGCAACAAAAGTTCGACACGACTTTGACCCACCGACGTTCAGCTCGCGACTGAGAGCGTCAGTGGAAAGAAAACAAGTTTACATGTTTCATTTCTGTGGAAGAAGCAGACCGATTTTAGTCTCAGGTTGTGTCGCAAAGCGATAACAAGAGCGGGATGGGACTCTCAAGTTGCATCCGACACAGAAAACTCTGACTTCAGCTCCTTCCAAACCTAGCGACTGATAAAAGTGTGCGTGTAAAGTCATCAATCACATTTTTGAGCCATTGGATCATCGATCGTGGGTATCCACACATCTCTACTAGTCGTGCTTTTCCAGTCGAGCAGGCAGGGAACAAGAGGCTCTTTACAACGAGAGAATTTTTACGATTTGTTTATGGAAATAAAAGAAAAATGAGTTAAACAAACCATTTTCCGAAAGAAATGGTTGGCCGGCGTTGAATGAGATCTTTTGTTTGAGTGATCGCAATACGGACGAAGCGAGTGTAAACAATTTGCCTAAGAGAAACAATATCAATTCACTGTTTACACTCGTTTTGCTGCCGTTTGAGCTCAAATTGCTCATGAAATTTGATTTTCTGTTGCTATAACGAGCGTGTTTGGACGTAGAGCGTTAAATATTTTATGAGCAAACAAATTTGGGCTCCGAAATTGATTAAAATAATGTTCGATGAAGTTAATCATTATAACGGGCGCAGGAAACTTGGAAGTCGACGGAAAGTAGATGGCGTTAGATGGATGCAAATGTGATCGGTCAATAAAACGCGGTCAAGCAGCGAAGAAAATTATTTGTCACGGCGTGTGTTCAGACAAGTTTCAATTTGTTATTAATTCACGGATGACAGACGCCGATAAGACATGAAACGTCTATTTTCAATCAATTGTCAGTCATAAAGTTCCGAAAAAAGTTTAACTCACAATGAGGTTCACTATAAAAAATGTTCTTTTAAAAACGGAATAAATTACAAAATATATGCTAAATCTCATTGGAATTCATTGAAATTTGGAGCAATGCAAGTGTTAGTAGCATTTAATAGTTGAACGAAAAAATAAGAAATTTGATGACTCGAACAATGCTGATATTAGGAGGTTCACCAGACAAAACTGCATTTCAAAGCACTTTTCTTGATGTTAGAGATATAAAAAACATAGTGAACAGTGTGCTATTTTTGTGGCTTCGTCAGCAGCTTATCCAGTCATATCGTATCTTCTGAACCTGGAGGTGGAACATCTTAAAATGTCTCTCAAACAAATTTTTTTCCGAAAAAGCTTTACCGTAAAAACAGAATCTTATTTTGGATATTGAATCACAGCATGTGTTTGTATATACATAAAAAAGGCACTTTTGGAGCCATCAAAGTATAACTTTTGACACACGCTAAGGCAATCTTGCTTAAATTTTTTAAACAAGTAGAGCAACATGAGACTAAATACAATTTCTTGATGAAAATATTTTAAAAGTCTCTTTAACATTAGTGAAAACAGTTTTCAAAATGGATGCAATACAAAAACCTTCAAAATACGAAATTTTTTGATCACAAACCAACTAAACAGCAAATTTCCCGCAAAAATAATTATTTTCACAATGAATTTTAAAGTTTTAATTACTGAACTGCATAGTTAACTTTTAACCTGGATTGAGGGTTGAAATAACTGTAAATGCGAGCACGCTATTATCAACTGTGATACGAAATTCTGGGAAATTATTAAAATAATTAGTAAAAATCAAGTTGTTTGAATCAGAAGCTGGCTTTCCAAAAATACATCAATTCCAGAT
>JPYR01000323.1:34007-51767 GCA_000775305.1 Belgica antarctica
AATTCAGAACACACTGAAATCGAGCAAATCAATGTTGACTCTTCGACTCAAAATTATCCAGTAAATGTTCTCGTGGATTCAGGCCAAATCAGAAATTTTGATAATGAAAACGACTGTCAGCAAGATGAGGAAGTAATGTTAACAACTGAGAAAAGCTTCGATCTGGGTACAAAGATTAGAAGGACATTCGACATTTCATGCTTCGAAACCAAAAATATTGAAGAAGTAAACATGAGTGCGGCTGGAGCAGAGAAGAATTATGAAGGAATTTTCAAACGAACCATCACTAAGCTCTTTGAATCGTTAAATGACCGCTTCAAGAACATCACCGAAATTTGCGAGACGTTTAGTTTCTTGTGGACATTTCGTGAACAGGTCGTCGATGTTTTGACAACAGCTGTTTCAAAGTTTCAACAAAAGTACAGAATTGAAATTGCCGAAGAATTCGTTGATGAAATGGTCCTTCTCAAAGGTCAATTTGATCCAAATTTCTCGTCGGTCTCACCAAAAAAGCTGCTTCAAGAAATTGTAGATAAAGTTTGTCAAACTTATTTCCAAATGTGGTCAATGTGATAATTTTTTTTATCAGCTGAATCTGAGAGAACTTTTTCCCTCGAAGGACGCATTAAAAATCACCTGCGTTCAACAATTGGCCAAGAAAGATTGACTCTCTATGGTCAGCATCAACTGCATATTGCCAGAACTGTATATTTGACGATGTTATTCACATTGTTTGAGTTCAACTGCAAATGATTCAAATTGTTGTGAATTTCTATCGGTCGAAAGTTGTTGCCTTCGAAGCACACAGAAGCGTTTGCAGCGCCATTTTTACTCTTATCCACTAAAGTCACGGTATGCTGATCTTCAAAGTAACGAAAATTGATGTTACGCATAGTCATTGTCGACTCACTACATTCTATACTGATTCGAATTGGGTATACCGCAAAATAGTTGGCAAAATTCAATGAAAATTGTAGAGAAAACGTTAAAATCAAAACGAACATGTTTGAAGCTTGAGAGTTAATAAAACTAATCAAAGCTTAGAAGAACAGTTTTTATCAGATTTTTTTAATCAATCATATTCAACATCAACACTTGTGTTTCATTTCAAACTGTCTCGTCACTGTCTGTCACGTCAACAAAACAAAAATTGTGATTGATAGTTCACAAAAATATCCAGAACCATCTGGTCAAGTTCTCCAAAATAAAGATAACAACAGCTAAAGCAATGCATGAAGCGTACAGTTGAAATAGCGATTTGATGTCCTTAAACGCGATTAACCGCTGTGTCTTTTCGAAATCATTCCATTCTTGATTCGCTGGATTCTGAACTTGTCGATATCAGAAAATGCCATGTTTAGATGATGGAATCCTACATACAATTAACGCGATGTAAAACTGAAACGCAACCACAGGAACCGTTTCGAATAAATTTTCCCCAGTTTCATTGTCATTGGTTAAGATACGCAGTACAAGTAAAGATGTTATTCCATTTCAAAGGTACGCAACTCTCTGTCCTTTTGGCATCATTTCTTCAAGATCGATTGTCTGTGAAGCCACATCAGTGTGGCTCTGATTGTTTCGTTGCATCAGAAAGCTGACTTTGTTCCTGTCCGGCTGTTTGAAGATAAGCGCTGAACCAGCCGGCATTTTCACCGTGTACCCTTCGTCATCAATTGTCGTTATATTTCCAAATACTTTGTGTTGAGATTCTTGAGAATGGTAGATTGTAGCAAAGTTGTTTGGATCAAGACGTAGAAAAAAAAATTTGCAGTGTAAATACGCGCATTTGTACTATGGGGCATTACTACAGAAATGTTGAAGAACAAAGCCACTGTGAACACCACTAATTGTCCAATAGATTTGACTTTCTTTCGTGGTTTGATAAAAATTTGTTCACGTCTACAGATAATGACGAAAACGAAAGGCAAAACGAAGGTTAATGATGAAAATATAACTTTCGTCGTCCAATCGGACTGGCTGAAGATCGCAATTATCAAGAATTTATAAGTTTCTCTCTTGCAAATTATGAAAAAGAGTTTAGTCATCGTGATTGGCTGTAGAAAAGCTAGATTTTTTTTGTTGTAGTTGGCAATTAGTCTTGGATTAGCTGCGACATCAGCCTAATCGTACTCGATACTCGATACGTGCCAAACTGCCAAATTGGTCGGAAATTGTTTCCTTTGAAATACATGAAAACGTTAGCCACTGAAATATCCGAATAGTCAATCAATGTCACTGAGTGCTTCGATATAACAATAATTTATGTCAGCCATTGCGCTTGAAGTCTCTTCACAGATTCCGCCGTCTGTGATTGTATTCTGACCAAAGAAGTTGGCAAAAATTATTGAAATATGCAGCAAGAAAATGAAAGCTCTGATGATCATAGTGGCGGTTAAAAAACTACTGAAATTTTTCCAAAGCTTTTATTTCAACCAACTTCAAACTATGGACAAACATTTTAAAAGAATTTTGAAAAAAACACTTCACATGTCAAACCCGCCCTGTTGTGCCTTCAAATTTATCAAAACTCGTCACTCTCTTTTGAAAAATATTAACTGTTGAACTTTTTCAGTTACTGTTGTGTTTGCTGAAATTGTACTCCTTTTTCTTTGAAGTCTCTTGTTCATGTTAGTGAACACTTCATTCAAGAAAGCAGAGGCAGCCAAAATGACGCACACAGCATACAATTGGAACACTGACTTGATACCATTCCAGATGATTGATCTGTTGTGAGCCTTCGAAACCATTGCGTTCTTTATCCTCCGGATTCTGAACTTGTCGATATCGGAAAATGCCATGTTTAAATAATGGACCCTCACATAAGACTCAACATATCTCAAAATGGCTTCGTTGAAAGGCTCAATAAACGGTGAGTGCTTTGGTGCCAGCATCGCAATGTAAAATTCAAACAAATTTTCTCCGGCTTTGTTGTCGTAGAATTGATCGAGATAACTTGAAATTAACATATCGGTCCAAAGATAAAAGACTTTTCATGTTTTCTTACAACTTCATTAAGGTGCGTGAAGCCAAATCTGTGTAATTTTGCTTGCTTCGATTTATTATCCAACTAACTTTGTTTGGCCAAGGGAACTGAAACGGCTGAAGACTGCAATAATCAATAGTTTGTAAGTTTCCCTTTTTCGGATGATGAATGATAGTTTAGACATTGAAATGGGCTGAAGGAAAATAACATTTTCTGCTTTATAGTTTGCGATTAGTCTAGGATTTGCTGCAATATCTGCAAGGTTGTACTCAATGTGTGCCAAACTACCTACAAAATTTCCATCCGGATATTGAAACCCGTATTTTCCTTCGTTGGAATCAGCATAGACCGGTGTGAAAAAAAAAGTATCGCGCGATTTTTCCATCTGAATTCTTTTCCAGTTTTCTGATCCTCAAAAATACGTGCAAGGAAAGAAAAGGAAATCCGTGCAAGTTTTTGACTATCGAATCAATGAATTTGTTCACTTCGCGCATAAGTTGGTGCGAATTCTCCTTCGTAAAGTTGAAAAATGCAAAATTTGATGAATCACTTACAAAAGGATTTAATAACGTGATTTTTTGAATATCATCTTTCATTGCAGCCCACGTGACTCTCAAAACATTTCAATCATAAAACGCATTCTTCACTTCAGAATCGGTTGTTTCAAATAACAAAATCATCACTTTGGGTTACGGGTAGAAATCTTGCTCAGAACATCCATTGTCTGATTCATCAGAACTTCCAACAAAAATCCTTCTATTGTAGTATCGAATGATGGAAGTTTGCAGAAAATATTTTAAGTCGTTACAAAATGTTTATCGGTCAAAAGCTGCTACCATCGAAACACTTAAGAGCGTTTGCACCATAGACTTCTGAATAATTAATCAATGACACTAAGTGCTGGTCTTAAAAGTAGTGGAAATTTATGTATGACATTAAAATTGTAAATCATTGCAGCTTCTGTGATTGAATTCTGATTGAATTTGGCCAAAATCACTGAAAGTTAAAAAACATTTATAAAAATGTGATCGAACATCGTTATCAACAGGAAATAACTGACAAGCCCCCAAACTTTTTTCAAATTGAAGACACTTTTTAATTACTTAGACTCAAACTCATTAAAACTGTTTAAATAAATATTTTCAAACTGCTCCGTCAATTCGACCCGTCCATTGATGTTCACAAACTCTACGACCCTTGTTACTCCTTCCTGACATCTCCAAACGCTTGATCTCGATTTTGAGTCCTGAATTATAAAGTTCGCACGGTCCGCAAACTTTCGAGCATCGTGCTTTGACCTTTTGTAGCACTGCACGATGGCAGCAGCGTGAGATTCAAACTTGATGATGTCACGCTCTTTCACCCTGGCCACAATCGCCTTCACCAAATCCTTGTCAGACAATCCGTCTTTTATTGCAAGCGGGTTTTTGTCGAACATTTTATTCCGAGTAACGTTCATTTTGAGCTTGGCATATTCGAGTTTGCCTGTTCGGCAATTGTTTTTCATGTCGTTAATGACATTTTCTTCTGTTAGGGTTCGAAACAAAGATCTAATTATCTTGAAAATCAATTTTATCCTTTCATTCTCACCTCGCCACATCCTAATTGACTTTATGTCATTCTTTTTTACGCTTTCCTGGTTTTTGTACATTTCTATCGTGTATTTTTCGATGGCATTCATCAAATACGTGTACGCAAAGTCACAGCAGGAGCAGAAATCGGCCACGCTTTTGGGATTGAGGGCAAAGACGAATCCGGCGATGACCATTTGCGATTCCTTTTCAAACCTACAAAATAACGATTTTATTTGGTAAAGCTGGTTGAGGTCGTCTGGCGTTGGTTTGCCGTAGCGCAAAGTTATCCGAGTGAAGTTCTTCGACACTTCGTCAAACCATTTTTGTGCTGTCTGGCGATTGAACTCGGATTGGATCCTGAAATTTCCGACTCGCGCATGGAAGTTTTCAAGTCGACTATCCACGATCTCAGTGTCTGTGATCATTTGAATCAGCTCGTTCAGCAGTTTTGCGTCTAGCTGAGCTAAAAAAAAGATGCTGACTCTGAAAATGCCTCGGAAGCTGACCATGCCGCATTCATTGCTTGTGCATTCTTCAAGCTTCAGTATTTGGAAGAGCTTGAAGTCTTCCGTCTCCTTCGACTCGAGGTCCAAGAAAGTTTCGATCGCGTTGCCGATATTCATTTTGTCTGCTTTGGCGATCCAGCCAAAAAGCTTTGCGTCGTCGTTGAATATTTTGCGCAGTTGATTGAACTCGATCGTATCTTCGGAGTCAAATTGGAAGAATTTCTCCTTCAACAAAGTCATTACCTGCCTGTCGTCGGCAAACTGAATGATCTGGTCGAGGTTGAACGTAAAACCGTTGCCTAATGTGATGCTTGTGTCTTTATTTAGCTTGATAGTGAGTGGTATTTGGGACGAGGAGTCATCGATTAAAGTCCAGAAGTCGATTAAATGTTTTGCAGTTTCTTCGGGCTGGATGTTGAAATCTTTGCTGACTTCAGCGATCAAATAAAACAACGCAACGTCGTCCTGAATTTGACTTCTAAGCTTGTTGAAAGATTCAGTCTGATTATCAGTCATCCCGGCAAGAATGTTGAATACTGTTTGACGGTTGCAAGACTTGATTGACATTAGAAACTCCATCGTGAAGGTGTGGCCGTTGATGTTTATTGTCATTTGAGCCGGATCAACCGAGAAGAACTGCGCACCAGCTCCCATCTGGTAGATCTCAACTAAAACGTCGCTCACTTGGGCAGGATCAAGTCCCTGTTTTAGGTATCGAAAATAAAACTTCACGAGTTGTTTGTCATTGTTGAACTTAATTCTGAATTTCTGGAAATCTTCATGCGCATGGCCCATCGAGGTTGAATACCCGTTCAAGACTTGGTTGTGAATTTCTTTGACCAACTTCGCTGCGGGTTTGTACGAAAATACGGATTTAGCCCAAAAAGCGACGGATGCGACTTGCATCAAAACATCTATAGGCGTCATCTGCTCGAAATGAATTGCCATGTATGCCAGAGAGTTTGCAACTGCAACTGAATTGACGCCCAAACTTGTTCCACTGATCAAGTTCACAAATAATCTCAAACCTTGCGAAACGTTTTTGCCTTGGAACGCAAGCGTTGACAGACGAATCGTGGCTCCCATTGCACCAAAGCTGATGACGTTGGCACCAATCCCAAGCCACAAGCTGAAGTTTTCGTGGGAATTTAGCGGACTTAAAGTCTGGCCATGATTTTTTCTGTCGGTCAAATGATAAACAGAACGTGCTGTTGTATAAATTGCAGAGCCAATTCCAGCGAGCACGAATGGAAGAGCAGCACCACCGGTCAAGAAAACGGTTCCAACGGCACCAACAATTCCTATGACGCCCGTGCCCATGTCAGCTCCTTTCATGAACTTTGCTTGGCTTGTAGACATCGGCGTGGTTTTGCATCTCGTCTGAACAAAGCCTTTGCAGTTCCGTTGCAGATGGCCGTTCATTGGATAGCAAACTTTTCCCGGTGGCAGCACGTTGTTCTCCTTCCAATCTAAGAAGTCCTTGTAGATGCGACCAACGTTGTCGATAAACTTCCATTTCTTGTTGGCTTTGAAGCGGAACAGCGAGAGCGAATAAAGTTTTCCATCGGAGTAAAGTTGGATTGGCAGAACGGTGACTGAAAATCTTTCCTTGCTTTTGCATTCGTCAGAAATCTTGTTGATGATCACATCGATAGCTTTTCTTGAATTTCCTTTGAAGAAGCACAAGTGCCCGAACTCAGCTTCTTTAAGTTCTTCTTCCGTCCAACAAGTTGGATCACTGAAGTGCACGTTCAAAGCAATCCCGATAGTGTTCAAAAGCTGAGCGCCTTCAAGCAATTCTGGAACGTCTCCTTGATCCACGCCACCCCTGTCCATATACCGAGCGATGTTTTCGTGTGCAACTAGAATCCACTTGTCTTGGACAATCTCCATGATTTAAAGCGCTTTGAACCACCACCAGTGAGACTTTGGTAGGTTTTTGGGGATGTCAACCTCTACAAGGGGGTAATGCAAACCAGAGTCGATCCAGTTAGTTAAGATTGCGTCGAATTCGTCTTCGACCGAGCTGAATCTACGAATTGTCTCCAAAACTTTGTCAAACTCTAGAGAAATTCCAAAAAAATCTGTCAGCAAGAACTCGATTCCCGAGCGGACCTTGTACGGCGTTTCCTTCGAAGTCGCGTCGATGAAATCGATCTCCTTTCTAGCGTACACTGGAATGTAATTCCCGATCCACGTTGAATACTTCGTCAAGTAATAGATGATCTTCGTCCTCGATTGGACAACTTTCGTTTTCACGGTATCCGGCGGGTTTTTGATGTCTTCAACTTCACCAAAAATTCCAATTTCGTAGAACACCAAAAATATATTCTTCAAAAACTTCACCGATACCGCGCTGCGATCTTGACTTGCAGCCACCAACGGTCGCAGCGAATGCTTCTCCAAATCAGCAAATCTTTTCTCAATCTTCAGAAGTCTGCTTAGAACTTGAGGAGTCATTGCTAAAACAAATAGAAAACGTCCAAAAAATGTGTCATTAGTTGTGTTAATTGACATTGGCATTAGCCGCCGAAGCAGCCGAGATAAGATAAGGGATTTTTTTTTCGTCTAAATGTACACTGCTGATTGAACTGAGATTTCAAGGTGTCTATATAAAAGTTACCGACAGCAGTTCGATGTTGAAGACTTACTTCCACTCCTTCGTCCATAATCCTAAACTACCAAACAACTGAAGCAAAACTCGATATAACTTGAAGCTTAGAAACTCACAAGTTTATGTTACAAAATTCCTCACGTGTGACTGCTTCGCTCGCTTGCGGAGAACTGAAAACTTGAAAGCGTTAAATGATAGTGTTGAGAGATAAGACAGTGTGTGACTCAAGTGTTAGTTTTATTTCTTATCGCTTGTAACAGCCCACCCGATTGTCTTGTTTTGGTAGACTTGGCCATCAGTTTTTGTCGCTAAGCGGTTTATCTCGAGATGACGATCACGAGACACGATTTCCTCAAGTATCTCCCCATCGCCTTTTATGATTCGGATTCTGCCTGTCTCGGGATCGACGACTTTCCTGATCACGCTCTGTCGCTTCTCATATTCCTCGCGAGTCTCTGGTGCTTTGTGTTTGCTGTCCATCAGATGGATAGGAATGCTAAAGTCTTCATCAGGCGGTGGGCCAGGTACCTGGCGGGAGGTGCCTTCACAAGGCTTGCGTTCCTTCTTGTGATGTTTTTTGTGCTTCTTCCGCTTGTGTTTCTCATCCGAGCTGGAACTACTTGAACTCGAGGACGACGAGCTGCTGTCGCTGGAACTGGAACGCGGCTTCTTTACTTTCTTGTGCTTCTTCTCATGCTTTTTCTTATATTTCTTCTCCTTTTGCTTTAGCATTGGAGAATTCATTTTTAAGAACAGTAAACAAACGAATCGGTCGAATTATACTCGACCAGTTTACAAATCGTCGAAAGTTGTTTTGCAGAAAAATTTGATTCAATTCTCCGAAATGCCGAAAAAGCTGTCAACAAACACCAAGTCGGTCGAAGCCAAGGAAAGGAAGGCTGCGGCGTCCCAGGAGAAGACGTATGCTGAAGAAAAGCGCAATGAAGACGGTGAACAAAAAGAACCTAAAAGTTTTGCGCAGTTTTGACATTTCTTGAAATTTTAGAGAAGTGGACTGACGACGACAAATCGGTGGCCAAAAAGCTCGAGCGCAAACAAGAAGAAGAACGCAAGAAAGCGGAAGCCCTGAAAAAGAAGGCGGAAGCTAAGGCGCTGCTAGAGCAGGAAGAACAATCTATCAAACCTACTGCGAAACTTCCATTAACCAAGCTGACTCGAGCTGAAATCGAAAAGGAAGTCGAGCAGCGTAACAAGAACATCGAACTCGCCAACAATCCGCCGAAGCCAGTCACTCCTAAGGTCGTTCCACTCGAAGAGAACGTCAACCATCTAATGGCAGACGTTCACGTCGCTCAAAACGTTGAGGAAGCCATTTCCGTTCTGAAAGTAAAGGACACCGAGGAAGACCGCCATCCAGAGAAGCGAATGAAGGCATTGTTCGCCGCATACGAAGACAGGGAAATTCCAATCTTGAAGGCGCAGAACCCTTCGTTGAAGCTCTCGCAGTTGAAGCAACTAGTCTTCAAGACCTGGCAAAAGTCCCCCGAAAACCCGATAAACAAACATTGAAATTGTTCACAGTGAAAGGCTAAATTGTACAACGACTTGAAATTCAATAAAAGAATCGTTCGTGATTCTTAATCGACAATGACCGTCAATAATCTTCTGAGGCTGAAGAATTTATCGGTCTTGACTAAAGTGTCAACAAATTTCACAATGCCTTCCCCAAATTTTCACCAATTGAACACGCTATTACAATGACCGCAAGCTTTAATGACTTCAATGATCAAAAGCTTTTTGTCTTCATCAAGAGAAGTCTGAACTTCTTCGTAGCATTTTCTCCACTTTTCGTTCCGTTTCTTGTGTTCCTCAATCCATGTTTCGCGATCATAAAACAATAAAATATTCATTTCAACAGCTTCATTTCGTCTTTAACCCTTGAACAAAACGGACGGTAAAGAAATTCGCGGCTGCTTTACAACATTTCTCAAGTGGCTTCCGGTTCAGTTACGTTTCACTTTTACGATCTACGCGCAACAAGTTGCAGAAAATAATCCCGGATAAAAGTTATCAACGCTGGTTGAAGTGAAATAAGGACAGGTTTCGTGTCAGTTTGAAGAAAAAATATACTAAAATAGGTATTCTTCGAATAAGCGTTCAAATTCCGATGGTCAGTGACAACCAGTACAAGAAAAATCGAAGAAACCGTGAAAAAATTGCAGAAATATTGGATTAATTAAGTCAGCTGTGGCAAAAATCAGGAAAGTGGATTAATTGTGGACACGGATAGGTAATTATCACGACATTCAAATGAAGCTTGTGCTCTATAATCAGAAGAATTGACTGCAATATGAAGAAGTTTAAATCGGACCTATTTAATTGGAATCTTATGACACACGAAAATCGGGTTCAGTTATGTCTTGTGTTTTCACTCATGAAATAAACACAAAAATAAAAGTTTATTTAGATTGTTAAATTTCCAATTACAAACTATCAAGCCGGTGATAAAATAAGTGTTATATTCGCTTAACTTACTTAAGACGTCCGGAGCGGAGATAAACTGTCTTTTATTTTTCGGTCAGTTGATCGAGCTTAAGTTTCAATCGAGTGATAATTAAGAGAACCTAATGCAATTGGTTTCCTAAAATAAAAGAAAAAAAATATCTGGAATGGAATTTGACCGAATAATTTGACCTATAAACGAAAACGAAACAGCGAAACTTAACCATTTTCAACGATTGTCGATTTCCTCTGGCGCGCTTCACATTTGTTTCACATATTTTCGTACGAGCCAGTGTAACGGTTGTTCCATGTTTTCGTTCCTATATTGTATCCACAACTGGATGTATCTTTGTGTGCTTGCGAACTGCCCGCTTACCTATGAGGCGCTCGAGAAATTCTCCATTCGAATTTCATGACTTCATCGCACTATCGTGGCTGATAAACCGAAGAAGGAAGTGTGTTGCGAAACCTTCGCGGCTGATAACAAACTTTCGACAGAGCAGCAGATCACATAATTGCGGTGCAGATTAATGGATTCAAACTTTCAACGACAACCGAAAATAAAACTTAAAGAAAAATTTCTCGTACCTGTTGAATTCACAAAAGAAAAAGAATACTTTTTTGGAAAATTGCGTACATAAAAATTCATGTTTACTCTCATTTCACAAAAACACTTAAACACACAAAAACACATAGTTAATGATGCAAATTAGGATTGACTCACGAACGATTCGGATGAACTATGAGTCATGACTTTCTTCTTGCTTCAATAATTGATTCCGGCATGAGATAAGTGACGCAGTGCAAGGAACCATAAAAAATAGAAAAACTTTCCCTTAGTTGGGTCAGGGTGTGACTCATGCATTATTAGTAACTTAAGAGATTAAGACCCCGCACAAAAACGCCAATAAAATCATTAAAGAAGTGACACGCGCTGACGAAGAAATTGTTGGAATCTGTGATCACACTGACAATGGCGTTTGGTCTTTAACCGCACCAAAAACAAGAAGCACGTTTGAGCAGGAAAATCGAACGTTTGATGGTTGTCACTTCGAGTTGTCTCATTTGAAACCAATTCAAACTTGACACGTTGGATGCATGCAGAATTCCATGGAAACGTTTTCGTTTCTGCGACTTTACTTTCTCTCGTTCCACGCCAGTTGCGTCAGACGTGGCCAGTACCTTGACTCAATTCTCATCTTTTCCAGTTCCGTTAAGAAGTTCGGGCTAAGAAAGAATCAACACGAGAGTAGCGAGAACCTGTTTAATTGCGGCGAGGTGTGCTGCAGCAAATACCACGCTTATCTAGAAATAATTCCCCCATCAATCAAATCGGTTTAGCAAGTTTGGAACGACTTCCAATGCAAATTCACAAAAGAAGCCCCTGCGACACATCTCGAGACGAAGAGAAACAATCTGACGATCTGGCACAGAAAACAGCAACAAAGCAAATCACCCAAGAGTTGTTGACACTTCCATTTCTTCGACCCAAATTCCATCGCGGTTATGTCAAACAAGCGAAAATCTTTTCGATTCTCGCCGCACAACGACTTGCTTTTGTAGCTGAATGTGTCTTACCGTGTTCGGTGTGGCTGACCACTGAGTTTTTCGAGTAGTTTTGAGTGTCTTCCCATATTTTATTGCATCCATAAACTCATTACTTTGAACATTTAATTCATATTCGGCTTACAACTTTCATTTTTCTGATTAACCTATGCGTGGAGAATAATCCGTGACGCAGTGTTTCGTCTACCATTGAAAGTGTGTTGGTTTCATGCTAGGAGATTGAGTTCACATGACTTTCGATGTTGTCATCGTAATTGAAGCTCGCTGAATAAAGAAATTAAGGAAATAGCTTCAATCAAGATCAGGAAGGTTTCTGTCGGTAGAAATCTAAACTTTTCTTGGAACATTCTATAGTGGATAATTGTGAGTACCAAATTGCTAGACTACTGATTTATGAGAAGCGATTTTATTGTTCTTGGCTATTTAAAGTTTATCTTGTTGTGATAACTGAAGATTTAGTTGTTGGTATTATTTTATTGGACTTATGTTCAAAAAGAAAGGTTTCCAGAGTAATTAATCTCAGAGAAACTTTAATTTTGATGCTTTTGGAAACTCCGAACATTCCGAGTTCAACAAATTACACACATTCCCTTAAAAATATATGGCACGGCGAAGCCAATTGGGGACAGATTTCATGTATCAACTTAGAACGTTTGTTCTTTTAAACAAGGTCATGTGTGAAGTTCCGTTGATCATCGGTGTTGTTATGCTCTTTGAATTAATCACTTTAATGAAACAATTAGCGGAATCGTGAACATTCCAAGTGAGATATGAACAGCAATTCGATGGAGTCTTGAACCGTTATTTCAGTTTTCTTTCTCATCGTCTTTCTCTGCTTCGATGTGCGCGATAAAACGTGCATGAAGGTCAAGGTTGTAGACTTTCTTTTGCGATTATCATTGTAAAAAATTCGTTCAAGCGTTAAAATATCTTTTATATTTTGAGTAAAATAGTTACTTTTAAAGTGATATCTCTTGGATTGATGAAACATAATTAAGATGTCTTCCTACCTTCTTTTATATTGAAAGCACATTGTCATGTCGATTTCCAAAATTGATGATTTTAACAAAAAAAAACTCTCTTCTCCCGCCAGCCAAAACAAACACAGAATGTGGAGATCAACGATATTACTGCTGGTTTTCGGCGTGATTACTCACGCACAACTTGATATGACAAGCGATAAGATGGATTTCGAAGACAACATCGCTGAAGAATCTCAGCAGAGCGACGAAGAGATCTTTGCAAGTGCAGTTACTGCAAAGCCTATTCTGAACGACGGAAAGCCTTTTTACGTTGCCCGCGATCCAGCAACTGGAACGCTCGACTTCAACATTAAAAAAACCGTTGGAATCACCAACGACATCCCTGTGAGTCACAAAGATGAGTTGGCAGGCGGATCAAAGCCCGGTCATGACATCAACAGCCTTGGAGTCAACAACTTCCACGACTTCCTGAACCTTCCAGTGAAATATTCGTCGTCGAAGTTCGTCTACCCGCTGATCACTGGATCCTATGCAAATCTCAAGTTCCAAGGAAACAACAAAAACCACAATTCTAATCACAAAAACTACACAACAACCATGGGAACTTCAACGCAATTGCCAAAATATTTCACTCACATCTCAAATCTCGCAAGCGAAGAATTTACAGCTACATTTAAGCACCCCGAGCCCACAAAAGCCGACACCGTTCGAACCACGAGACCATCGACCACTCACCCGACGGCCACAGAAAGAACCACAACAACCCAGATGGCAACGCCCGAGACTTCAACTGTCAAGTACAGCTCAACGATTGTGCAAAATTCTTTTCCATCGACGTTTAAGAACAAATACGTCGACTCGTCGGAGACTAGAAAGAAGACAACAATGGCAACGACAACCACAAAGCAACCGGAAACAAGCACGCTGCCTGCCAATCCGGTCAAATTCTTCGACGATTTGATTAAACGCGTTGAACATAGCGAAACAAAGGCGACCACTTATCGACCACATTTTGATTCCACTCGTTTGTCGTTCGAAACGTCGATGCCGTTGCTGCCAAGCGCGTTTAAGCCTATGCCAAAAGAACAACCAAGAAACCAAACACACAAAATCCAATTTGAATCGGCACCAAAGAATCCCTCGATCATGTCGCTTTCGGAGATTATTAATTCATTCGCCGGAAAGGACGGCTTGTCCAACGAACAAAACTCGATTGCTTACGAAGGCGCAGATTCCTCACCAATTGAGATTAAGAAACTTCCGTCATCAACTTTCGCTGATGTTGCGCAAAAACAAGCGCCAGTGAACCAGCACAAAACACTGCAGCAGCAAATGCAATTTCAGCAGAGTACAAAACCACAGCTCGTTGATCTTCCAGTTCGCCAGCAATCACAGTTCACCCCGCCTGTTTCACATGTTGGCTTTCCCAACGATCAATTTGAAGACTACGTTGAGTTTGAGAACCCACAAGACGCGCAATATGCAAACCAATACGTGAAGTACGAAGTACAGAAACCAAATGTAAATCTTATCAAGTTCCAGCAGGCACCGAGTGCGATGAACAATGTTGTCATCTCACCAGGTCAAAATTCTGCTTCGTTCGTCTTGGGAAGTCAGCAAAACGTTGGAAGCATTGGAATCGGCAGCAGCTTAGGTGTCGGAACAGGTCAGTCAGGCAACCGACCAATGAAAGTTGGGCAAGTCATCAACGATCATCCACCAATGCGAACTGTACAAAACCCAAGCCAAATTCAAGCAAGCATTCGCTTTCCAACCGACGCTGGAAATGGATTTGAAAATGCGCCTATTGTGAAAGGAATAATTCGTGATGGTTCGTCTGAAGCGGTTCAACCACCACAGGCCCTGTCACAACAGCCTTTAGTGTTTCCATCGTCGAACGAACAGAAAATGACGTCAGATATGATGAACGCTGAAGTCAGCATTGTAAGCTCATCTCCTGTGGGGCCAAATCCGTCTCAAATCATCTTTGAAAACGTCAACGACATATACGATAAAATTCACGACAAAAATCAAAAGCATGACATCAGCTCAAACGAACTGTCACCGAACGGCATCGCAGCTGGTGAGTTGACGCCCCCTCAAGTGTTGGTTCCACCTAGTCCAACCCAACTGCGTCCATTTAACAGACTACAGCAAATGCATCTTCATCAGCAACAACAGCAACAGCAAAACTTCAACATTGTAAGTAACCTAGCAACATTCAGAATTAATCACATTGTAAAGTTATAGAACAAAAGTGAAAAATCAAGTCAATGTCAACCAGTTCCAAAAACATATTCGCGCCACCTCTTGTGCTCCGCTTTTGTACTTATAATGTTTTCGTTCACAGTTACACCAAAAACAGCCAATACAAAACATGAGAAGACCTGGGCCACAACGACTGAACATTCCAGGATTGCCAAATATTCTCCCCCAGTTCCGACCCAATTCAAAGTCTTCTCAAGGCCATCCACAGATTTACAAAGAAATCGGGTCCATCAGAGTACCAGTGCAAAATGCTTATCGCCAAAACATGGGTCCAATCTCATTACAAAAGGCTGGTCTTCCAAACTTGAAACGAATGCCTAACCCACAATACTTCACAAGAAGCTACGGACCTAACCGTCAAAATTTCAACTCAAATCACAGGAACAATCAAGAACCACCACCAAACCCTGATATCAGTCCAAATCTTGAGTCAGCTAACCGTCGAGTTTTCAATGCTCCACCACCGCAGGTAAACGACCGAACGTTCATGCAACCCCCGCCGCTGCCCCCACCGGGTTTTCAGCTGAAGCGTCCTTATGCCGGCCAACCGGAAACGATGCAGATGCAGCAGCGGCCAACAAACATTCCACAACCGTCCGACTCCAAACTGAACAAGTCATCTCCACCAGGCTTGCAAAATTTTCCCACAAATCCAGCTGAAATTGAAGACAATTTACAAAACACAAGATTGGAGCCAGTCATCACACTTCAAATGCTTCAGAACAAGAAAGTTGGAAGCAATAAATTGAATTTGCCGCCGGTTCCACACGACATACCACAAGACATTTTGTCCCCAAGTCCTAGCAATCACAAAGACGACGGTTCTAAAAAATCTTCAGTGTACGTCGTTTACCCAGTGACCACAAATTCCTACGAAAACTCTGCACCATTCATGAACTCAAACAGCTACGAAGACCCATCGGTCGTTTTGGCACACCGTGAAGATGCGCTAATGCCAAAAATTTCGGAATACCAGAACACTCCGTTCTCTGTCGTGTCACACTTTGAACAAGAACCTTTGTTGATGAAGAAAGACAAGAAAAAGAATCCGTTCCCGTATCACCTTGAGCGACCGTATCAGTCCACTGAATACAAATTCGAACATTTAAAGTACGGTCAATCGCAAGACGGATCAATTTACAACACGGGTGAGACGCCAACAAACGCACGAGTAGTTAACAAGCGACCGCCGTTAATGGGTGAACATCCTGATTCCGCAATTTCCAGTAAACTCACTCGAGTCACCGAGAAACCCATCGCGATTGCCTACACACCAACTGAACCAAACAGAAACTACCCACCGGTCACCAATTTCTACAACAACCTGCATCCACACCATCACTACTCGCATCAGTCCGACGAGAAATTCTCGGTGCCAAACTACGACGGGCCTGTGATATCTGAAATTCTTGACGAAAAAAATACAAACTTCGATTACTATCACCGACAACAAGCACTTCAACAGCACTTGAACAACGGCGAAGACTTGGATTTCTATAGAGAACACTACGAGTTCCAAGCGCCCTTCCAGGCCAGCGTCAATGTGCCTAGTGGGACGAATCCGTCCAAGCGCCCATCGAATCCGTACGAAGGCTGGGCGATCGTAACTCAATCGACTGACGCAAACAAAATCGACCGCGCCGATTTACATGTTTCTGAATCGAGTGAAGAGACATCGACCAGAAAGTTTGATCCAAATGAATTCCAACCGGTTTTCGAAAGTGGCTTTCAACCAATTTATTCCGCCGGCAAAGTGAGTACGGTGCCAGAATTATTCCCCGAATCGAGCGAAGTTCCATCAACGCTCGCAATAACGTACTCAACACAACCAATCACGACAACGACCCATTCATCAACGACTTCGTCGATCGAGACATCAGAAGAACCAAAATCGAGAGAAGAATTGACCACGTCGAAAGTGGAGAAGAAGAAACAGAAACTAGAGATTGACAGTTTGGAAGCTTTCTTCGAATCATTGACTCGTGATTACGACGAAGACGAATCTACAAACAAAAGCGAAAACGAAAACAGCAGCAAGAGTTTGTGATTTCGGTGATTAAAAGTTTTTTCCACACAAAATTGCATTCTCACAAGATGTAAGCAGAAAATTGAGTATCTGATGAAAGTACGAATAGGAAAGGTAGTGTCAGACACCGTGGGTGCTGATTTTCCAGACATGAATGAGAAGGTTAAGAAAAGAAATTTTAATTGGCCAACTTTCACCGACATTTTGAGGTTAAATTAGTCTGTAAAAATATTTCTTAATATTTTACGAAACGCACAAAGTTGCTGGGTCGCATTAATGAATGCGGGATACTTCACATCTGACACAATTCAAATGGAAAAGGAATCCTCAACATGCCTAACATCCACTAAACTAAGAAAAGACAAGCAATACGAGACGGTATTTCCATCAGATACTTGATAAACAACTCCAAAACAATATTTTCCTGTTCATTCCGAAGGACTATCTGACGTTTTATGAAGATTTTTCTTCCGTTTTACTTGTAACTTCAAAGAATTTAGCTATCCTTACTTCTAAAGTTGTAATTAATAGTTATTAGCAATAAGTTATTTATTCATTTATTTATTGTTAAAAGGTTCAGCATGATTGAAGTTTTATCTTGCGAGTTTCTCAATTTATAAAGATGAAAGAAAACTTAAACATAAAAATTTCGTTTTTTAAAAAATCTATTTTAATAAAAAAAACTGAATAAAGTTATTAGTCAGGTCAATTCTCATGGATACATTCAAGTCAGAAGATGAAATAATATTTTCAAAAATAAAAATTGAGATCGTG
>JPYR01000323.1:61118-83533 GCA_000775305.1 Belgica antarctica
GACGCTTTTAGGTATCAGGATTTGAAAAATAACGGTTTTCATGGAATTGAAAATCAATGGTTTCCAAGAATTGAAAATAAACGATTTCCGGGATTTGAAAATTGACTGTTTTCCGGGAATTGAAAATAACTGTTTTCATGGATTTGAATAATAACAGTTCAAGGAGTTTGAAAATTAATGGTTTTCTAAGATTTAACAATTAACGGTTTTCATGAATTTTAAAAATAACTGTTTTCCGGGAATTAAAAAGTAATGGTTTTCCAAGAAATGAGAGTTAACGATTTTCCGGGAATTGAAAAATAACGGTTTTCAGGAATTTGAAAATAAATGGGTTTTCAAGATTTGATAATTAACGCTTTTCATGAATTTGAAAAATAACTGTTAACCAGGAGTTAATAATTAATGTTTTTCCAAGAAATGAAAATAACTGTTTTCATGGATTTGAATAATAACGGTTTAAGGAATTTGAAAAGTAACGATTTACATTCGAAGTTCTAGAAATCCCAGAAAATTGAGAAAAAATGGAAATTTTGTCGATTTCAACGATTACAATTTCGAGCAGCCAACCGAACTTAAATTTAACTGCATTTGAAATTTCAAACTCGTCAAAAATGCTCATCTCAGGAGAGATGCCTAGTGGATGGTTTTATGAATTTGTCTTCTCAGAGCCGAATTAATTTTGCTAACACGGACTTTTAACTATGATACATCACCGGGCTATCGGGTCCTGTAGTGGCATTGACAGAAATATTCAGCGAAGTCCTCTCGTTGATGCTGCTGGTACTGATGAATTTCCAGTCGCAGTTACCGGTCATTTTCGTGAAGCTTTTCGAAGCGAATGTCTCGAAAAGAAAATGCACCTTCAAAAAATTCTTTTTCAAAATTTTCACTGAAGGAGCTCGCCTTCCACACGAACTCCATGGTGCTGATGCGAAGAGATGCAACTTCACTTTTCACTGGTTTTTGCAATTGAAAATGCACTTAAAACAAATTTAATTCGCGGATAAAAAAAAAATCACGTGTTTTAATTGCCAAGGGGCACGGAACTCCGCACGAAAATCATTTTATTGTGACCAAGCAAAATACCCTGAATTTAAAACTTGAATTAAAATCGCTCAGTTGCTCAGCTAGATTAGGTGCTATTCCAAAAATTTGTAAAAAATTTAATAATAGCAATAAAAATCCATTTGAAAAAAAAACAATTAGGGTGCGAGCTGTCTAAATATACACAGAAATTCAGACTCTCTAAATATATATTTAAATCTGAACTCTTATTGCCGATCATATAGATATCGTACCAGGAAGCTGAAAATTTTCCCATATAGCTTGGTGGATTCTAGTTCAATAAGTATTACCAACGGTCAACGTGTGTGGTGTACTTGAATTAATATTCGCGTTGCTTCATCGACACCTCCCAAAAAATTAAGGAATTTTTGAAGCGGAAGATCAGATGACCGGCTTATAATTGGTCGGAAAAAGTTGGGACAAATCTGAAATCTTAACATTCAACTTTTCAGGACATTTGAGATGTTTGGAGACTATAGACAGTCACAAATAAACTTTTTTCAAGTTTTCCGACAGGTTAGATCCGAAATTTTAAACTTGAGAGCGATATCTAACAAAAAATCTTAAAAGCCGGGACTGCCCTTGTGGCACTTCAAAAACTCGAACATTGCCGAGCGCTGTTGTCGCAACTTAAATTTTCTGGTGTCCGTTAAATTTGTAAACTGGTTGTTTACACGGTCGCTCCAAGCGAACATTCTCAAAATAAATTGGAAAAGCGGAATTCCAGTGAAAATGGTAAAGATAATCATAACTGAAGACATTGTGATCAGTGACAGTGTAAACGAGATTCACCAGAATGTTGTAAACACAAGAATATCAAAGGCAGAAAGGTAAACAATTGAAGAAATTATTTTCAATCATTTGTGAAAGAATAAATATGTATTTCTGAGTAAAACTGGCAATGGAAGATGTCAAACTAGGAAGATCATTTCGAGAATCAGCGCGGAAATGGAACATCAACGTCATGACACTGTACAGTTTCCGTAAGAATCCCAATCATTTGTTCCAGCGACCACCCACCAGTGCTGCTTACATATGAAGAAGAAACTGAACTAGCCAATTGGGTTCGTAGTTGTGCCATTCGCGGTGTTCCGAAAGCTCGAAGAGACGTCATTGATGATGCTTTGATGCTGATGCAAAGGAAGGACAATGGTGTTCAGAAGCCGAGACTCAAAAAAGATCAAGCTGGAAAAAGACGAAGTCTTACGAGGCAATGGCTGAAAAAGGGACAAAAAACATTCCTTACGAAAGGCTCACACAATGGGATTATACACCAACGGTCAGTATCAGCATCAACGAGTACACAAGCAACTTCTCAGGCCATAGTACTCCCGACTCCTTATTTCATCTCAGCTTCATTTCAAGTTTATGAGCTCAGTTTCAAAACGTTGCTAACTGCGAAATAGTCCGTAAGTCGCCCAAAGCCTCAACAATAATCAAAATAAAAATGCCTAAAATCAACGAAAACTCTAATCCTGCACCAAAGAAGAAGCGAGGAGTTCCTCAAAATGGTTAAGAGCTAATAAATCAATCTTGCTGATGTTAAACCCAATCAAAATCTCTTTTCTTATTATTTCTTGTTACAATTTTCAGCTTAAAATCTTTTACAGATGAGTCTCAGCATGTTTTCAATCCATTATTAGTGTCTTCATGTCTTGATTTCTCTAAAAATGTTCCACAAAGAGTCAGTTCTTTGAATCAAACACACCTTTACTCACCTGACTTAATTACGTTACAAGTCCATTCAACTGGTTGTGATGCTTGGCTTGAAATTGTTTCCATCCTCTTTGTTGCGGCTCCTATAAGTTTGAACACCAAAATCTTATTACAAGTCTGAAGAATCAATTTACTCACCAAGATTTCTTCTGAAGCCTAAAAGCCTTAAAATTCACTTTTCCGACGTATGAATCGGTACCGGTTCATTTTCTTCAGTTGCTGTGCTCTCTCTCCAATGAGTTGAGCGTGTTGTTTTGGTCCAATTAACATTTAAAGTGAGCTTTAACTGATTTTCACTTTAATGTTGACACTTTTCTCATTCCGAATATTTCTATCTGTGGGGAACATTTATACATGACGACACAAAAAATGTCATGAACTTTCTTAAATATTATCTTTAGCACTCAGACGACGTAGAAAGCCTCAAAAAGCAACATAAAGAGACCAATTCACTTTTGGTTACAATGAATTAGGTCAAGATTTAGCACTTGACATCATTTACGTCTGAAATCTGAAGCGGACGGTTGATAATGTCGCCGCTGGGGCGCTATGTCCACGATTTAAAATTCCATTGGCGGTTATGGAAATTAAGTGTATATTTAGACAGCCGCTTCAGTGTATATTTAGGGAGCTCGTGTAAATTTAGACAGACGAAAATGTCTCAACTCTGATGGTAAATTAAAGTATGAAGTTGATATGGGATCAAATTTCTGAATACATCAAAAAATCATAAGTTTATAGATCTTTCAAAAGTTATTCACTTGAGATAACATTAATTGCAAACCAAAGCAAGTAGACGATTTCAAAATTAAACGTAGGCAAAAACACTCTTATTTGTATAAATAGACAGCTCACACCCTAACATGAGGTTAACAAACTTCTTGGTTCGCACGTTCAATGATCCAATTTCACTAATTACTGAAGACAGTGCTGAACAAGACAATTGTAGAGTCATTTGACGTTTGTCTTCATATTTTGTCCTGTTCTTAGCAAACGTTTCGAGATTATTAAAAACACAAATGTCATCTGAACGGAATGCCAAGTCATTTAGTGAATCTACTTAATTAAGCAGTTTCGTATTTCGAGAAAGTGGAAACCATTAGAACAATGACCACAAATTTTGAATAAATCACGCTTACTAACTGCAAATCCGCAAATGCTGTAAATCTGAATGAATGGAGTGTTATGGCGCAACCTAAAAAGACTTTGTTAAGTGGCTAGACCCATTAATTTCTATGAAATTGCTGTTGATTTTATTGTTATGCTGATGAAGGTGAGTTGATTTGAAGAAGCTGAACTGTTAAGACTCACAAAGATCCATTACAAAGATATCTCTCGCGTGACGTTTAACAATATGGCTATCACCGTAAACCCTTTTCCAATCTTTCCAAAGTTTGCTCCACTGATCGCTCGAGGTCGTGACTGGATCACGAGATTTCGCAGTCTGACAATGATCGTTCTCTAGTTTTTCTTTCGTACAGCTGTTCAAAGATGAATATTATCACCGTCTCGTCTGCGGTGATTTATATCGGTTGCGAGTTGAAGAAGAAAGAAATGGGTCAAAGTGGGTTTCACGCTCGGTTTCGATTTAGATTTAAAAATCTCAGCCAATTAAAGAAGATTCAGATTGGGATTTTCTCATAACTACGTTCTTTCCCAAAACTTGCTTCCATCATTCCCAAGTTATAATCGATTCGATTAAGCTCGTTCGACGTTTCACTCAATGAAGCACTCAACTAACGAAGCTTGTGTTACGTTTCATTCATTTCCACTTTAATGAACTGCAAAAATTTCTTCTCACTGTTGCCAGACCACTTTTTGTGCACTATTCAAAATAAATATTTTGCTAAGCGTTTATGATGTGAATTTTCATCACTTTCCGATTTCGTTCAAAAAATTGGAATTATTCAAGCACCATAAACATGATCGAGTCCAAAAAAACAGGAGAAAGCTTGAGCTGGATGAGAAACTCTTATTTATATTTTATAATTGCAAGCTGGTGAATCGATCAAAATGGAAGCTGTAAATTGTTAATATTTTATTGGTGATTTGAGTTGTTTTAAAAGTGGCCATATTTTTTATTTATAGAACAAAGATCCCTTCGTGGCCAACCCCAAAACAAGGTCCCTTGGCGGCCACCTATTGCGTCATCTCATTTCAGCGACTCTACGGCTACGGAATTTGCGATGATGCATTTTTCTTATTCTCCGCGTCGATCAAGATATTTCTTACATTTTCCAATTACACACCTGAGCAAATTAATGTAGCCAGTCACCTCTGATATCGAGAGATGTCGGTAGACGCAAAATTGTTTCCAGCCTCTTATTTCAGCCTTCGATTTGACCACGAAGGGATCTTTGCCCTAAGATGGATTGAACTTGAATTGAATGCGTGTGAATGGGTGAAAACTATGAATTATTCTCTTGATTGATATTTATCAATGCAAGAGTTCGCTGGTGCTGTAAAAAAAATATTATTGTGACGATTACATGTAATTCCACGCAAAGTCGCACAGAATCGTTGTTTTCATAGTCTAAAGTGACAAACTAAGCCTTTTCAATTAATCCAACGACGGAACTCCCAGTGCCTTGAGCATAAAGCTTCATCGCCCCTCTTCCGGTGATTGGAATTTTAGCCCATGTTTGTTTTGGATTAAAGAGTTTCGCGTAAAAATCTTTAAAGATGACAATTATCAGTCAATTAAAAATTTGTGAACAATGAACTTAAGCGTCTGCACAATACTGGAAAATTAAACGAAGTGAAATTGAAGATTCGAGAGCTGAAATTAAAATTGAATGTATATAAACTTTCATGGATTTTTGTTTCAAGCTGACTGAGATGAAGACGTAAATTATATTGCCCAGCGAATCTGCGCCTGCCGCCAGGCAGTGACAATCTGGTTTTGATATGGAGACGGGAAATTCAACGTGACGTTATAACTTGGCGACAATCATTTAAGACAACTCGAAAACTCTTAAGTTTTTATTTCTTATAAATTTTCTTCACTTTCATTTTGCGTTTTAAAAAATCATTTCGAAACATAATCTTTAAAAACCTTTTTCATTTGATTTAATCGGTTTTCTGAACAAACAATTTTATCTCTTATCTACACTACTTGAAGTGTTCTTCCTCTTATCAATTTTTTTGCAGTCGATGTCACTGAAGAAATCTTTCCACTGGCGATAAATCGCTAATTACGAGAATTATTTTCCATTTACCTATTTGGCATATATTATCAATTTGATATTTTATTATCAATTTTAACAGGTCAAAGATAAGGAAGCATGTTTTGGTAACATTAGAAATTAAATATTTTCTCTGCAACACTACGAACGAATAATCAGCTAATTTTAGTCATTAAAACTAAACTGAATTCTTGCTTTACAAAATAAAATATTGCGGTTGTGCCCGATGTTCACCTATTATCAACTTTAGTAACGTTGTGTAACAATGTTGGCACTAGGTGTTGTTTGAATGACACCTTGTGTTACATCGGCAAAGTCTAGTTCTTTTAATAATAATTCTTCCTTATAAAACTTGTCAATCTCAATTCGAAAGTTTGGAATTATTACTTAGTAGATCATAAATTCAGACTTGTCCATAACTGTGAATTTAGTTGTATTCAAAATGCCAAATTCTGAAGATTTCAAAAATATGGTTGTGTTCCGAATCTTATTTCTTATGATTTTGCATAACATCCAATTACAATTAACATCGAGAGTAAACTTTCGGTAATTTTTGACTACAAATTTCGATTAAATATTAAGTTTTTATAATTTCAAAAGCAAATTTATTTCTATCGTAATTTTGTTTTCGTGACTGTAAATAAATGAACTTTTTCTCGCACTTTTTCTCAATTCGCCTTGTTTTGATTATTTTTCTAGAAAATTTGATAAATTTACTCAAATATTCGAAGAACTTTTACACGTTTTGAATGAATTTTTGATACAAGGACGGTAAAAGTGTGAAAACTAGGACGATGATCTGAATCTGTTCGTTTCAATTTTTACACTATTAAAATTGGGTTCATAAAAAATTTAAATATTCATAAGTTCTGTCACTTTACAACTCGCTTAGTGACTTCCAAAAGTCTTCGAAATGTGACAAATTATGACCACCTCCGTACTTCGAAAGATTGATTCATCTAACTACAGATTTTTCTCAAAATTAAATCTCAACTATGAATCGAATAAATCTTTTTGCAAACCCCTTTATTTTGATTTTCAAAGTTTTCTAGGCGATTCTAATAAAATCTGTAATATTTTTTTCCTTTTGGACTGGAGTTGAAAACACTGACCAAGTGTAGATATTTTCCGAATGCAAAAGTTTAATTAGTGAAATGTAAAACTAAAAGTTTGGCAATTTGAAGATGTAACTTGGAAGAAGAACGTTTACAGAGTTATTACTTTTCCGGTTTGCTGGTTTGCTTTAACTTGTCGAACAGCTGAAGCTTCGATTTAACGAGTCCCTCGCATATTTTATGGAAGTTTTGGGGGGTTTTCTTGTCAGCCAGCTCGAGACAGAACGTTTCGTAATCTCGCTGACTTTTGTAGCGGCTGGAGACACACGGAAATTCCACACTGCCTGGCGATACTGTTGAGTTGGTGATATCGTTGAAATCTCTTCGCAAATCAACAAAGTAATCTGTCAAGTGCTTGTGGTGGTGATAATGTGGTGTGGGAAGATAAGTTCGCGCGGGCGAAGTCGAAAAACTAGTCGATGGCTTGATTTCAGGTACGGCAAAGGTTGGCGTTTTGAAGTTGGCGCCCTTCCTCTCGAAGTACTCGACAATTTTGGCGATTTGTGCCGATCGAGTGTTGGGAATCGGATATGATCGGTCGTCCCACAAAAGCGAATCGGAGCCGGCAAGGCTATCACTGCTGTCGGAGTAAATTGATGACGTACGTTTCTTGCAATGGAACAGCTGGTTTGAAAATTGGTGTTTCTGGATAAGCGTGCTGATTTCTGTGTCCAGTGCCAGACGATTGATTAGGCCCATGTCGATGGATCGTGCGTCAATGTCGACGTGTCGGTGTGGACAAAAAGCCCTTCGATTAGCTTCGGACAGCTCCAATTCGTCCATGCTTCTTAGCGACACTGACGAGGAGTCGTTGGATGCGTAATATTTCTTACCGCTGGGCTGGGTCGATGGTGTTGGACAACAACTGCAGCAATACGAACTCATGATTAAGTCGACATCACGAGTTTTATCACAAAAATCTTCGTTTAGACACGAGAAAAATCCACTCTCGGTTGATCCGCGGCGTGTCAGCCTGGCCGACTCGTAAAGCGAACTGATAGCACCCGCCGTCGGCGAATCCATCAAAGCAGGTTCGGTCTTGTCGACTAACTTTGAGTATGAGTGCGAAGCCGACGGACCGATCGTGGTGGTTGTAATCATCGGCACATGTGACGCTGCTGATTTTCCATTCAACGCCTGCACGCATGGTTCAGTCTCATGTTTGCCGCTCTGGTAAAGCGGATGGTTTTGAAGCTTGTCGAAGCACTTTTTACCACATTTCAAGTCGTGGACGTTTTCGTAAACTGTAAGCGCTTCGATGGCGAAATTCTTCCGACTTGAGAGTGGCGAGCTGGGAAGACTCTTTGGTTGTGGCGTGTGCGTGCATGTTAGTTCGTTTCGCTGGCAGTTCAGTTCTTTGAGGTTCCTTAGAAACGGCGACGAGACTTCGAAGCAGGAGCTGAACAGATCTCCAGCGCCAGGTGTGTAGGTCGTGGCATTGGCACCTAGTAATTTTTTTACACCTCGAAGCTGCGCAAGGGCGGCGAACGGGTTTGGTTTGGAGTCTTCTTTGGGTCTTGGCCTGTATTGTGGATCCTTCAAAGTCATCGTTTCCGCAACTTTCTTCAAAGTCATATTGGAGTAAGTTGGGATGATTTCACATGCCATTTCTTCTTGAAGTTTGCTGTTGGTTCGGTTCAGAATGTGACACCGCGCCTTGTCAGCTGGGACTGTGTGTGGAGGAGATGTGACAACGCATTCGCTCAGTGATCGCCGATGGGAAGGCGACGCATGCAGGTCGTTTTCGTTCTCATCTTCTGTGACCGTTTGCGGCGACTCTGATATCGACTGGTTGTAAATCTTTGTGGTCGGCACTGGGTAGCTGCCAAGCGTAGAATCAACGGGGTTTTTTTTGCTGTAACTGTTACGGATAATCATCGGCTGCGATTGGTATACATTTAAGCTAGTATTGCTTGAATGAATACTGTTTGCTGTGCTGTTGACCATTGAACCGTTATGGTTGTCCAACAGCAGTGTCAGCTTTTCCACCAACTCAACAAATGTGTAGCGACTTTTTGAATCGTACTGTTTGAACAAAACAATTTAAATAAATTACTGCAGATTGGAGAAAAGAATTTAAAAACTCACAGTACAGCAATAAAAAGCTGTTCTAAGGAAGGCCGGTGGAGTGTCACTGGGACAGAGATCAACAAACGCCAGATAATCAAGTCCGAAGGAGTCGGTGCGCGGCAAAATGTCTGGATCAGCGTCGATTCTAGCAATCAACTCGCACAAAATGATGCCGAACGAGAATACGTCACTGGTTTGATCGTACCATAATCCGTTAAGGCACTCAGGGCTCATCCAGTAGGGCGATCCGACAGTGTCTAGACGTGCTTTTCCACTAAACGTTGAAAATTTAAAGTTTTAAACAGTTGAATAAGATAGTGAACAAAACTTACCATTTCCTTGGAATCTTAGCTGCCAATCCGAAGTCACCGACAACAGCATCCAACTGACCTTCGATGGACTTTCTAACAAGAACGTTCTGTCGAAGATTTATCAATAAATTTTCGCATTAAACGAGGTGATACTTCATAACACTTACTTTACTGGTTAAATCACGATGAAAGACGCCACACTCGTGGACATACTTCATTCCTTTGGCAATACCTAATGCTAAACGAATTTTCATAGCCGGTGGAAGATACTCCGTTTTGCTTTGTATCAGCTGCTCAAGCGAACCATCCGCGATATACTCTGTCAGGGCATGAAGTTGACCCTCTTGGACGCAAACTCCCATAAAACTGTCGGCGAAAAGAAAAGGAAAGGCATTAGGACTGCAGTTTCAACTTGATGCATGCTTGGATCATAAATTTTCCGCGCTGAAAAGGTTAGAAATTGCTTGGCAACAATTATCTTCTCCCTCGCGTTTTTTCGTCAAACAATCGACTCGTTTTATCTGTCTCAAATTATCATAAAAACGCTTATTGAATAGAAATGCGCAGAAGTCTTATTCTAGTGTTTGCTTAACCGAATTAAAGCCGCTAACAAGAGGTACTCCGTTTGCCATTGCTGCATTGGCTTTAACGAAGACCGAACTGATTTATGTTCATTAAAGAGCATCTTGTTGCCTTCTTACGGGAGCTTCTCATCTCTCGTGTTTAATTAATCTCAATGTCTCAGAAGACTTTAAGGCCGATTCTAATTTAAGGACAGCGACGGTTGCTTAAACTCAATATTTGCAGCTGAACCTCAAGCAGTTGCAAAAGTTAGTATGCCATTTGGTAGTTCTTATTAATTCTATCGGATGAGACACAAATTGACCATTTAGACTGCTTGGTGAGTGAGAAATGTTTAATTGACGCACCATCGCTGTCGGACATTTTAAAGACATTTTTTCTTCGGCTACTCGTTTAGGATGGAAAAAGACGTACTATCGGTACTATCGGACAAAGTAGCTGAATCGAAAGATAGCTTTGCCCTTTGTATCTTTAGAACCCTAAAACTTCTCCAAAGGCTTTAATTTGAGCGAAATAAAAATAGCACGCAAGATCTGCGTGCGCTTCTTGGTTTTGAAAACAATTGAAAACAAAGAACAAGTTGAGTTCGCCGTCTGTACGCTTAGATTAGAATCGCTCAAAAATTTATCATCAATTTCTTTCTGCGATAAGAAACAGAAAACTTTCAGAATAAAATTTCAATGCGAAAACATCCAGAAAAAGTGCTCTGGTGAGTCACGTGAATGTTCTTCCTTTTCCTTCCCTGAAAATTATTTTTCCTGCTTATTTTTCCTCCCTATTCAAATTGCATCAACACAAATACGTTTCGTTTATTGACATTTTCCGGCTTAATTCGTTAATTTTTGTACATTTATCGTCTGATGAAGATTTTAAGTTTTATCACAAAAAAATGTGGGTCAGAGCTACTCAGACCGAGGTCATAAAACTGAATTCGAATTGAATAAATTGAAATATTTTTTTGATTTTCAGGCCTATAAAGAGATTAGAAGCAGTTGACGGCGTGTAAACGATTTTAAGGCAAACTCAAATATTTTCCTTAAATCACTTTTCAGGCGAGCAAAATAATTCATTTTTAAGAATAATAAAAATATTTGCATCAATTTATCACGCCTCATTGCTTCCGCAATCCACGAACCTTCTTCAATTTAAGAGATAAGTTGAAAACTCCAAAAGCTTATTCATCCACAAGTCTACTTCTTGATGACTCCATTTGTAAACAAACAAATTATTGCTTTTTTTTTTTGATTTGTTCTTTTCATTATCTTCCTTTGTGCTGTTATTAAATCATAGGAATGAAACTTGACACTCGTTTGTCAGCTTCTTTTTATAATTTGATTTGACATCATACTGCAGGACAAATTATCTCCTCAAATTATCTCAAAAAAGTATTTTTCATTCTTTGCAGCAACTAAACAACGTTTTATTATAACAAAAGCGATGAAAGTCTCGATGATGGACTTCCGACATGTTTATGTTGGAAATATGTTTAGATCGATCTGGACGTTCATTTAACTCGCCATTTTCTTTGGCGTTCTCATTTTAAAGCTTCCATTCAAGGAAATAAAAAGCAAGAAAACAATAATTGGTCACATTCGATTCAACGTTTGTTATTATTGAATCGATAATTTTTTGTGTCATTGAATTTGTTAGCTTTCATTTTCCGCCACGCTAGCCAATACGCAACCTGATATCTTCCAATCAGCATTTTGTCTTAATTTGACAGTTAATAATATCCAAAAGTCAAATTGAAACAAACCGATTAAAAATTGCGTAAAAAATCATCAAATGACTCGAAGGTCTGATGGGTAAGACCGTAATGAAGGTTTGCATAGGGGAATTTGAATTTTCTGTTAAGTCAAGATAAATCTTAAACCTTTGGAGGTCATTGAAATATCACTCAAGCACCCAAAGATCCGTTGACATTACTGTCCGAAAACCCCTTTCTATCAATTTCTTTCATTCGACAATTATTGGCCCATTTTTTTAAAAGCTAAAGTCAATGTTTTTTCACTTTGCTTTACGAAGACTTCTACACCCTATCGTGTTCATCTCCCTAGTTAAAATGCAGTCAATTGTTAACGAGCGGGTGGCCATATATTTCTCGTTATCTATCAGTCACAACTGATAGCAAAACTATAAAGATTGAAAAAAACAAAAAAAAATATTTATTAACTGTTTTTATGGATACCGTCTTTCGCCTATATGTTTTCCATCTTTGTTACTTTAATTTTTCATCCATGTAAATTCATATGAATTTCTTATGTATTGTATGGACAAGAGCAAGGAAAAATAATGTCGAAGACTATCTGGAAATCTTTCGTCCATATGGAAAAAAAATTTAAAGAAAAAGTCAATAATTATGGAACTCCATTGATTCTTTCCATATTGCTACTAGGGTTTATCTCAGACATGGTCTGCTGTGTGTGGCTATTTTTACGGTTCTTTTTTCAATTTTGAACTTTACACTCACAGACAAATTCAAAAAGAATTTCAGACAATTCTCTTGGAACAATCGGCTCTGCTTTCTAAGACAGCATGAGGTCTACTGAACATAGCTGAACATAAATCGATGACGCAAATGACAGCATAAAATATTATGAATAATTAACGAAACACCCAAGATCATCGATAGAAAAAAGGTAAAAACCAACAAACCTAACAGCATTTAAGCTAGAGACAGTGGAGATTAGAGTTGTGTCACGACGCGTCTGCTGCATTTTGAGCGTGATATGTGTGTCAATATCGCAATGATCGTTTCTAATTTCGGCGGAGATCACTTTAAACAATTTTCTTTTTTCATGTAATTAAAAGCTTTCGGCCTAATTAAATTATACCGCGAAAGGGAACATACAGAAGCAGCACGAAAAGGTTCACAAACAGTGTCTTCTACTGTCTTGAAGCCAATTAATGAAAGGTTTACAAATGTCTTCTAATTCCTGTACAATTGCGTAAAATGCAATGCACAACATTAACTTGATTAAGGAAATGTTTTCGTCAGTGAATTCAGCTGAGATTAGATTGGTACGCTGCTTTGACTTCAATTTTAAATTTTGACTCTGAAAACAGACATTTTTAAAACAGTTTGAATAAGAAATCAAAATAATAAACTGAAGTTATAAGTTGTTGTTGTTGATTATGTTTTATTACCCCTCGATTATTGTCATTTATGGGTTTGAAGTTATAAGTAAGTCACTTAGTTTACCATCAGTCATAATACAATCAAGAATTTTCTTATCAACAAAAACGGCTAACATTTGAATGAAACGAAGCGATTTGCAAAACACTTTCTTTCTGTTTTAAACTTTTTTCGAATTTTGATTATTGAGTCTCACACATTCACTGCTTTTCTGTTATTGAATAGACAATTGTTACGGAAGATTACGGCAGAAGAAAAATAGAGAGAAAAAAAATATTTAAATGTTGCAATTGTTTAGCGCTAAAACCGAAGTCAATGACTCTGCAGGCAAATGAAGTGTTAGATTCCAGTCGTTGAACACACAAATTCGTGAAACTGAAACGTTAATTTTGAGTGTATTAAATTTGCATTTTATTTCCCCGATGTTTTTTGTAAACATAACTTGAACCTTTATGTTTTTCGTTTTTTGGAAGTTGTTTGGGGTCGTTCATTAGAGGTAGAACTCAACCCTCAAGGCTTTAAAATTTGTTAAAATTGCAAAATTTCTTCTCAATTAAAATTTTGCTATCCACTTCCGATTTCTCACATGGTTGGGACGGTTTACAAAAACCAAGAAATATCTTACAAGACAGAATTAGAACGTACACGAATGAAAACTCAAAAGAAGTAATAAATAATATTTTTGCTCTGTATGAGCAACAAGTTTGAAATCATGGGACCTTTTGTTTCAACTGTTTTGAATGGGTGTTAATTTAAGACGATTTTCGCTCTAACAATTTCGCGAAGATTTCTTGTTTCGTTTTGATGTTTCACAAACTAAAAGCGCCGAAGGCAAACATTTTTGACCTTGGCATACGTCGACGCTTCATTGATTTATCTGTTACTAAATTGATTTTATTCGATTTTAAGCAACTTTTTGTGTAACTCACTCCAAAAAAGTCGTGAAATCACTTGACAATTGACAAAAAGTTAATTGTCAGAAGCGATTTACCATACTTGATACTTTACACGAGACGACGTCAACATGTTCAATCAAAAGTGCTGTCTCGAGTTTCCACAACTGGCTCCTGACAGTCGTTATCAAAATTTCAATTTACGAAAGAAATGATTACGAAGACTGCCAATTTCTCAGAAATAAAGCACAGAAAGTTCAGAACATTGAACTCTTGTCTACATTTTACCGTGTTTACGTCCATACAAGTCATAAATAGAGTCTGATGGATCAGAGACAACAATTTATTGTAACAGGAAAGTTAACAAATTATTTCTACTTTTATACGCGTTTTAGCCGATTGCTAAATTGTTCAGCTGATCTGTGATGATTCATGGTGCAAGCTTCAAACTTGTAGGTGGTGAAAACCACAGCAGTTTAATTTTGTCTGTTGAACGAGAGCCGGTTCGAACGCATGAAACAGTAAAACGCTTCGTTGAGCTTGCTTAAGCATGAATGAGTTTAAAACTCGACAACCAGTCGATGCTGTATGCACCAGGTCAGCTGAAACTCCAGCAGAACTTCTGATGGTTGAACTACTCAATGGAGCGTTACCACCAGTTGTTCCTGGAGTGGCCGAAAGTTGACCTTGTCATGCTGACTGTTTTGTTGAATTACGGAACAGATCAGCTTGTCAGCGATAACTTCGACGGCGAAGACATCACGGTCCAGCACTTAAAGTTCCATGACAAGTTCAAAGTCTGGTTCTTTAGTGCATCGGACCGCAACGCAAGATCTCGATAGAAAGCCTCAGATCTCTACTTAGTTTTAGTTGTTTTACATTAAACCAAATAAAAGAACAAGAGGTGAACTAAGGTTAATGCGTCAAATAAAGCCATGTACCGAACCACCCTTGGTTTGAGTTTATCAAGTTTCTAAATGTAGGAAATACATACTGTTAGGCTGCAATAAGCATCAAATATTTAGTGACAAATAAAATGCCCACGCGGAAAATTGTTTTTTTTATTTAAAATTAATGAAAAAGAAAATTAGGCCTTGATTTTATGACTGGAACTTCACCCTTTGACTTGAGAGTACCGTGAGTACTACTAGTTGCGGCCTAGGTTAATGTCAATTTTCGGTTTGGAACTTATATTTACAAAACTGTCACACTTAAACTTACTGAAGGATAGCAAAATTTTGTGGGAAGATGTAAATTTCCATCGCAGATCTTCGATTTAATGATTGTTTGATTTATGACTCAAAGCCGATTTGTCTATATTCTTTGAAATTTTATTTGCTTATCTAACCTGAGAATGTTTGGATGCGATAATTTGTTGAGAAGTTGAACCTCACGCAACATATTCGGGCGGTTGGAGCGAAGCTGATTCATCTTAAGCACCATCACTTGGCCGGTTACTCGGTGTGTCACCTGGAAATTGAAGCGTGAAAAGCATAAATAGTTTGTGTTTATTGAGGGAGGGAGATGGTGGTTTGGTGATTGTATGCCAGCTTTAGAGCAATGAAAACATCGTATTTAAATCAATAATTCAGACGAAAAAATTCATGAAAAAGATGATCTCAAAATAAAGCCTCATAAAGGAGCGCAATTTGTGCTTTTAACACGATCGTACTGTAATCTGAGCTATCATAAACAACCGGCGAGCATCTATAATTTCTCTTTGAGTTTCTTTTCGACGCTCTATGGAAAATCTCCGTTCGTCAGCTGCAATTTCCGTAACCTTTGTTGCAGGCTCGCACATCAAAAAAAGTAGCATCGAGTGTGACAAGTGTGACATGGGGCGTGAGGAAATGAAATCGCCAACACAAAATGGCCTCTATGTGCGAGCAGTTCGATTTCTTTCTTCGGTTTCGTGGAGGCCGGTGAACTTTTGTGCCTCAAACTATGCGTAACATTTACAAATCTGACAAATCCACTTAATTATTGCACCACGCGCAACTTCTTTCTTTCTCCCAGGCCTTTTTTGCAAAGAGTTTTATTTTATTTCGTTTATCTCTGTAGGTAAAGCAGCGCTCGAGAGACAGAAATTGAAACTTTCCATTTTCTAATGAATTGCTTTAATTTCGCAGCATGAATTCAACAACTCTTCTACGTCGAGCGCTGTGTGATGTTTTTCTTCTATTTAAGTAAACGCTCGTTATGTCCCAAATTAACAAGCTTTGTTTGTATCACTTTTCGTGCCTCGCTTTGCTTCGTGCATCAAATGCATTTTTCAGGGCGATGTTTTCCTTCAAAAACGAACAACAAACGAGCTCCGCTGCTTTCCAATGATGTACATCTTGAAGTGAAGGTCGTGGATGGGAAAGAAAGAGTTAAACTCTCCGATGAACTAATTAAGATCTGTGAATGTCATTATTTATCTTGATGGTCACTGAGAAAGTAATTTTAAGTTTTTTTTTTTTGTATTTCACGGTTTGTCAGAGAAGGGAACTTCCTAAAAATGTATGTGTATGTTCACTTTACTTCGGGTCTATCAAACCGTACGCTAAGTGGTATAATCAAAAAAGGATAGTTTTTCTAAAACAAGATATTGCTAAGAACAAAAAAAGTTCATATAATCAAACTTCAGAGACACTTTATTAAAACCTCCAAAACTTAGTCGCAATCACATGACTGCAATGCAAAGCCAGCGATGCCTCTAAAAACTTCTACTAAAACCTTCTACAATGAGTGTTTAATATCTTTTTAACATCCCTGCCCTGTCAATCACTGGAAGTGGAAAACTCCCACGAACCAGGTATCCCATTAACGAGAAATGCACTTATCTCGTAATTGTAGCTAATAAAACTCATTTGGCCGGTGTTCGGCATTCGTAAAGCGTCGGCAATTGAGCGTCACATGTTATCGCAATTTATAGCTTCATTTGGGGAGCTTTTGTTTAATTTCGGGCTTTATTGTTATTCAAGTTCTTAGAGTGGCTCATTGCAGACACATTTTTGACTTGAACGGATTCAACTTTTCGTTTTTGTTTCAGTCTCGAGACAAAAGAAGTTAAACTCTTGATTCGTGTCTAATAAGTAAAATTTTCCCGTACAAACGGCCTTGCTTACGACGCTCCGTTCCCACGTGGCATTCTCCAATTTTTTACACTCATCAGTATTTCGATTATCAGATTTTTAATCAGAAAGGAAACTTTTCGGATTTCTCTCGAAATTAATTTTGAGCTCGTAAAAACCACGCTAAATTGAAATAAAACATATGTTTTCAAGCGAAACTACATGGATGAATAATATAAACACTAAAAAGTGGAGCAATTGATGGTAATTTTTACAATTCTTTGCCGTGGTAAGTTCGAAATTTCCACCTGATCCCGTTTCTACCACGCACCCAATTAGTTAATTGAGATATTCATAATTGTATACAACTGCACAATTATCAAGGTCACTCAGAGCAATTGAGGATGCTAACCAGTTGGAAATTTTCTCAAAAGTGTTTGAATCCAAATTGACTCGTAATTGTCATCTCCGCACGGTGTTGCATCACAATCTTCTCTGTTACACTTTTTCGTCACTTCTTACGGGACGTAAGCGATGACATGAAAACAAAGAATATGGTTCACGGTCAATTCTTGTCGACCGAGTTTAGCGCGAGACGAGAAAATCTCGTTTAAGTGTCACATTCCTTTTAAAACACTTCACGGCGCTTTAGTTTTTCAGCACTTAAGCTGTTCGTTTTTTTGTGATGGGATAGTCGATAGTAAGTTATAGCGACGGGTTGGGGCGGATAAAAAAGTGATTAAACGGGCTTTAAGGGTTTTTGAAAGTTCGAGGTGAAAACTAGTTGACTTAATCGATTTGAAATTCAATTTTGAGTCTCAGAGTTATCTTTTACACGGTCAATAAGATTTACTAGTTAGCTTTTCTCACTAACACGAGTCCCAATCTAACAAGCTGAATTTGCAAGCGTCTCTAACAAAAAACATTGGTCTGGATCCCGAGCGTGACTGGCGTAATGTTCTTGCTTCTTGAAAACTCGAGTGACTTGGAAAAAGAAAAAACACAACTAAGGCAGGCAGGCAGTCACACTAAGCCAAAGCGAACACATCTTCATGCATGGGAAATTATTAAATTACTTGTGAAGTCTTTGGATAAATTACAGCATCAGACATCATCATTGCTCGGTTCGTTGCCGTTATGTGAAATGCTCTTACAACAGTAACAAGATGGTTTCGTTACGAAGAATTGAATCACGGCGAGAAAATCGATGAGATGTGCCTTTGGATTTGTGTTATTGCATCGAGAACCAGTAGTATGCTTTCACATGTTAGTGGCACGGGGAAACGTGAGCATCGCATGTCGAGGGACAATTGCGAGTTAACGAAATGCATTCGCACGAGATAGAAGTTCATGATAGCGTACTTCAATAAGTCAAGGAAAGTGAAAACTTCCTGTTTGAGTCAGCATTTTTGGCCTGAGGTGAATTCTAACCGCCATTTACTTACGAAACAAATTGAAACCCCACAAGTCAAGCGTAAATGCAAGTTTCGCTGATTGAAACGACGTGATTTATTGGAATCTGACCAGAAATAAAGCAGACTTCAAGTTCAAAGCACTGAGCGGCTATGATTTTTCTCCTAATGCATTAAACTTTGTTCGTTTGTGGCGCATCAGCCCGACGCAGCACTAAACAAATGAAAAACTTACGATTGTGCAGTCAAGCTTCTTTATGCAATCTTGACACTCGAGTGCTGACGCCTATCACGCTTATCATTGAACCAATAACTCCAAAATAAACCAACTAACAAAAATGCTTGTCAGCACAGTTTCTTCATTGTTTCATTCGTCAATTATAGTTTTATTGTCCGATCCTCGATTACTTCACGTCTGTGGAGCTGTTAATCAACAAATTAATTTTATTTTTAATGCACCGGCGGTGAGTGACAAATGACCGGTTGGAAGTCGATTAATTGTTCACTGTCAAGGTATGAGCGAGCTACGTGATCCTTGCATCGTGACTGAATCAAGAGAAATCCTTAATCTGCCTAAGCCATTTGTTGCTTTTAGCATAAACAACATAAACGTGTTTCAAATAATATTGGCCTTCACTCGCGAATGTTCCAAACAGAAATTTAAAAATACAGCCTCAAGACTCAAGTACCACCTCAAAGCCATAGAACTCGAATGTTTTCGCTACTTTTAAATTGGACTCATCATTTAATCGAGTTGAATTCCTTGTTAAAAGGTGGGCGTTGTTGCATTTTTGTCGAGCGCAAATTTATTTTTACTCGCTTTGGTTCAATCTATGTTTTGCCTCGGAGGCATTTGAGTCGAAAAAACATTTTGGGGCATTTTTCGTTTAAGAAAAATACCTGTTTTTTTGCTTTGTATCTCGAGACCGAAACAAGCTAGATACCTTAATGTTAGGTGAGGTGAATTACTGACATCTGGGATTAGGGAGTTAAAAGATGACACAATAGCTTCTTTGTGATGTAACAGAAAAAGAATGGATACTCGGATCAAGCCGGTATCTTTTTCAAACTTGGTTGAGATAGAAATATGTATTTGTCTCAGGGGTGCCGAGAGACAGTTTTGTGTTTTTCAAAATCAATACAAAAAGTTATAATAATATGCTAAAATGGGTAGAATTGAAACAAAAAAGGCCCTTGCGTGCACATCGTTTACACTTGTTTATACTTGTTCTCCATTTCCCGACGTTTCCAAGTATTCAAAAATGGATGTTGACTCACAAATGAGATAAAATTAGATTATGATTAAACACAAAACGGAATTGGCTGCTGCAGCCGAGAGTCACGTGAACGTATGGACATGTTCGTGCCGCGAGATTTTAAACGGTTCCGTTCATAGAATCTTCAGTCCGCGAATCTATCAATTATGTCAAGCGCTGAATCGACCAAGCACATTCCAATCCAAAAAAACGATAAACTGTAACAAAATGTGCTTAATATTCAATCGATCCATTTAAGCGGAACGAATTGCGAAAACATTTTTTCAGTGAACTGGAAGATCACAACAAGGCGGTGGAAATTGAGAACCTGGCCGTAGTTTATTTACTGTTTGCTTGGTAATTTACTGTGAACATCAGCTGAGAAGTTCACTCGGCTGTTTGTTATTGTTTTAGACGTGACCAGGTGGAAACCGAGCGAGTTTGAGCGGGAACTTATCACAGAAGGTGTTGGAAAAGATGTAGCAGGTTTGGGCTGACCAGTGAAGTCATATAAGCAACGAGATGATGAATCGTCGACGTCTCTTGGGGTGTCTCTCATCTTAACTTAAAAGTAAATTTACACACCAAAATTATTAAAGAAATATCAAAGTGCTGACGAAAAAACTTGAACTGAACATCACCAAGCTTTTCCCTGAATCCTTTAATGTCAAATGTCGCAGTTGCCTCAATGGCACATCATAAAGCGTAACCTTTGACTTGCGATGATAAGCTTTACATGTCATTAAATCGCTCTTCGAATCGGAAATGGAACATGGAACACTCCTTATTTGATATGTTCATTGTTTTCGATTCGATATCAGAAGAAAAGAGACTCAGCACAGATTCTTGTTTTACCAACTGTCGTGCAATAAAGCAATCAGCTGGGAATTTTATCGTAATCAGCGGCGTGTTATCAAACCAAAAAAATTGACGGTAATTGTCATCGTTGTCACGGTTTGGTCATGTGACGGGTTCTCACAACATCGCGATGTGTGCTATTTCGTGCAGCCGAGCTTACTCACGATCAGAATCATCTCGAAGTTTTGTGTTTATAAAGTTTCGTAGAAGTTGGCGACAAATTTCTTTTTTGACTCATCGCCAAGATGTTTTCGCAAAATTTCTTTCGAGTTGATTGGGGCGGCCAGCGCGTTGAGACTCACCTTGTACACTTCCGAGAAGAATCCGGAGCCAATTTTCTCGCGAATGAAGTCGTCGACTGAGTAAAGTGCCGAAACTGCTGTCTTGAGTGCCTTGCACGATGGTCCGGTGACCAGTCGATCCGAGCACAGGCTTGTCGCAGTCCCGTTTTGATAGAGTAATCCATTTGTTTGCGAGACTTGCGTTAGTTGTTGGTGTGATTGAGTGGGCGGACCAGGTCCGGAGCCACAATTTTGCACAAAATTCATGATCATCGAACGATTAGCAGTTGATTACACTTGGGAAATGTTTTCATGATTTTTCTTTAACTTCGTTTTCTTTTCAAGCTTTTCACATTTTCACTCTTTGATTTTTCTATTAATTCAGCACTTGCGAATGGCCTAAAGGAGAAAAACAAATAAAATCGCATATTTCTAAGCTCAACGAAAATGTTTCACGTCGTAGGTGAGGTTTCATCTCTCTGCCGCACCAACACCGACGAAATTGAGATCACAATTTAATGTCCTCCACACTTTGCAATCGGAAAATATTTTTGGAGCTCAAGAATTTTTCACATGTTCCGATAAGATTATCATTATCTGAGAAGCTTAAGCCACTCAAGGTTAGATTTTTAAGCTCACTCAACGATGCGGAGGCAAGAGTTTTATTAAAAGAGATTCGATTATTAAACTACACGAATCCAAGCTCGTTGGAGAAGCAAATAAGCAAAGAAATATTTTTCTGGAATTTTCAAAAAAGCTCGTGCTGATGAACAGAATCCAGAAATACTCGCGAATCAGACCGAGACGAAGACAAGCCCAGGAATGTTTTTTTATTTGCTTTGGACTCGTCACATGCGTAGGATTGCGCGAGTTCTTTTCCACAAATTCGTCGACTTTTCACGAAATTCTTTTCTCACGCATCGAATTATCGCCCAGCCCTGGCGAAAAGTACTACTCATGTGTGAAAACTCACTTGAACCAGGCTTGTTTGGATTGCAAGAAGCCTCTTTCCACTAAACCCAGCACTAAACTTTTTGTCGATTCTTCGAATTTTTTTTTAACTTTGACCCGAAAGAATGCAAATAACGCTTCAAAATTTTGTACGCTTGAATAGATTTTGACCTTTAGCTAACGCGAAATGTTTATGAATTAAATATTTTATCGGAGATGTGTTTAGAAACGACTGACTCCGAATACAAAAATAAATTTCTGATTGGTATAAAATAAACTTCGACAAGATAGTTAGGGTGTTATGACAAAACAACAGGTATAATCCAGTATCAGTGATTTGCCAATTTTCAAGGCATCGAGCCCCGCTACGAGAGAGAAAAGGGAAAGTTTGGACTTGAAAACACCGTTAAAGTTTTTGAAATTCAGATTGGTGATAATTCAAATTATGCATTTTTATTTCCTGTTCATTCATGAGCCGATCCGGCTGCTTACCGCCCAATCTCCTTACTCTCATGTATGGGGAAAGTG
>JPYR01000324.1:0-67047 GCA_000775305.1 Belgica antarctica
AGACCAGTTCTGTACGAGCAAGAAGTGCCAAAGCCAAAGACAATCGAAGATGTTTTTAAACTTCCTGTTAAAAACGTTCCAAAGACTGGAGCAGCGAGAAGAAAACGAGCAGCAAGAAGAATTGGAACGTGAAGAAGCGGCTGTTCGAAAGGCGTCAGAAAAAGCTGAACTTCTGGCCGAAAAGAACGCCTTGCGATTGAAGTCGGATGAGCTTAAAGCAGAGCGAGCTCGAATTAAGTCAGTTGAAGTTAAAGCTGCCACAAAAAGACGAGAACTGGCGATGAAAAGGAAACAGGAGAAAGTGGAGCAGAGCTCACAGCCAGCCGCCAAGCAGACAAAGAAAGACAGCAACGAAAACGAAGAAATCCTTCCCTAAAACTTGTATTAGAAAGAAAATAAAAGATATGTTGAATGAAAATTTAATAATGAAATTTTTTTAGTGAGGACTTTCCTAATTTTTCAGCTAAATCAAAAAAGTAGGAAATTGTAAAATAAAAACTATCTGGAACGCATGTTCGACCAGGTCAAAGATGTTCCTAACGCTTTTTTTTAAACAAACTCACACACATAAAAATTGTGTCTTTACTTCCGCTACATTCCGATTTTTTGCTCAACACTTATTGAATCGCGAGTGTCGCCAAAAATTAAATAAGGACATTAAGAGATGCCGAAAAACTCGTCAATGAGTCAAATAAGGCTCACATGATTGATTGTTGTGCGTTCTGAATGGACAACGCAGTCATTCAAGGCATCTTGTGTCAACGGACATCGCCGATATAATTCCCAATCTTGTGTTAAAGTCGAGCAAAAACGACAAAAAAATTGGAGTTATACAAGTCAAAACACATTCAAACATTTTACACTTAAAAATAGTTTAATCAGAGTGCATTCATAGCAAATGCCTTGTACTGAAAAAAACTTTGGGCTCTGATTTTTTCAGAATTTTCTGATCAGCTGTACATAGGTTTATCGCTATCTTAAAAGTGCGCGACATTCCGATTAGCTTTTGGCCCCGCTACAGTCGCGATTAGTTCCCTTACTCATTTTTAATTTCACGGTTGAAATGAAATTGAAATATTGTTTGGACTAATCAGCAATTTATCGGCTTTTTCCGAAAAATCTTCACTACATAGGTAATCTTTCAGAAATATTTCGAATCACATAAAAAACTAAGTAGTTGCAATTTGTGACAAGAAAAACAGGTTTGTTATTGGGTCTCGGAGAGTAATAATCTTTTCATGCTGTTCCTAACACAAATGTTATTTCTTAGCTCTTCCCAAAGAAGTTCTACAAGTCTATAATTAAAAATCTGATGTTTCCTAATAACAAAGAAAAGTCAGGTTTACGATTTTTTTTTTCTGTCAATTAAACGTCTTTCAAAAGTCTGACGTACCTATAGCGAAAAAAGAAGAAATCATTTCAACAATTTTCACAACTCACGAGATAAACTTTTAATACATACGAAGAAGTTTTTTCTCACAATTATGTGCAAAGTCTATGCTTATAGTATTATAGGCACAATCTCCCCCAGCAACTATATCATGCATTTGTTGAAAACTCTGCTTCTATGTATCAGCATCTGTTGAAAACTCTCGATGCTCGGAGCAAAATGTTAGGAGAGTTTCTCGTTTCCTAACCGCAATTGAACTGAACAAGACAGCAACAAGTGTGACCATTTCTAAGCTCTTTTGCGGTTGAAGTTCGACCAGAAAACATTTTTGTGTCTGATGAAATTAGGAGGTAATTTTCTTTTACCAGGGATGATAAATTTCCGTTTTTTTTTCAAGGTTTTCTGGTGACGTGGAGTTAATTAAAACTGTCAAGTGAATTATTCAGCTTCAAGATAGGGTGTTTTGTCTTCATCCACTGAAAAGTCCATGATAAAGGCAGCTTTTAATTTTTATGACCGTTATCACAATGCGAGACATGTGGTTTTGAAGTTCACCAGCTTGAAGGGGAGAAGCTTACGGTCAGAGACAACTAACTATTGTAGAGTTGCCTCTATTACGGTAGACTCCGGTGAACCGGTCAACCGGTGAAAACCATAAAAGAGAAGTGTCAAGGTACTTCATTGAAAACCAGTAACTCCACAAGCAGAAGTTGAATGGCTATTTTAACTGAGTCCTTGATTGTTTGGTATTTACAATGCACTGAAATTTTATCGTAAGGAATTTGAATAAATTTTAATTTTAATTAAGTTTGACCTTAAGAAAATTGGAATCGCTAACACTAACAACAAACACTATGAACTTGAGAGTGCATAACAATACTCGACGAGTAGAAAGGGTTGATTGTAACAACAAAAACAGACCCGCTCATAGTTTATTGAATTGATTAAAAAACACACACAAACTTTTTAGAGCCTCAGTCAACGTTTTGCGTTCATTGGAAATGGTCCGTTTATTTTTATTATTTTCTGCGATTCTTTCCGTGCTTAATGGCAGCCTGCAGGTGACAGCCCATGAAACTGCGAAGCACATGCACCCGCCACCAGACCACTTGACTGAAAATCTTCGTACTAAAAGGGAACATCTTCTGGTTGATGGCTACGAGTCGACTTCAAAGTACTGGCGTGTGGATGCACAGAAAAAGCTTAGAAAGCAAATCGAGAAAAAACTCAACGAGAATGTGGCAAAAAATGTGATCTTCTTTCTTGGTGATGGAATGAGCGTTTCAACTGTGACAGCAGCGAGGATTTATTACGGGCAGAAACTAGGTTATTCTGGTGAAGAAAGTGTTTTATCTTTTGAAGAGTTCCCACACATTGGACTCTCGAAAACTTACTGCTATGATAAGCAAACGGCCGACTCTGCGTGTTCAGCCACAGCTTACTTGACAGGTGTAAAGGCAAACTATGCAACTCTAGGTGTCAACCCCAAAGTGAAGTTCAACGATTGTGAAGCTAGTCTTGAAAAAAAGAACCAGCTGAGCTCCATTATGCAATGGGCGCAGAAATCTGGAAAGTCAACTGGAATCGTCACAACAACCAGAATAACGCATGCTTCCCCAGCTGGCACGTACTCACGATCAGCAAACAGAGACTGGGAGTATGGTTGAAAGTTAAACAAAATTTTTCATGCCTGAACTCAAAGTTTTTTTCCATACAGATGTGACACCGACATGATAAAGTTTCCAGAAAGTCAAAACTGCAGCGACATTGCAAGGCAACTGATTAGAGAAGACCCTGGAAGAAACTTTAACGTGATTTACGGGGGCGGAAGAAAAAAGTTCATTTCGGAGCAAACTATCGATGAAGAGTTAGAGCGAGGGGAAAGATCAGATGGCCTTGATCTCATCGACGAATGGCTGACTTCTAAAAATTCCCCGAAGGCTCATTACATTTACAACCGTCAAGGACTTCATGACTTGAACAATTCAAGAGTTGAACATGTTCTAGGGCTGTTTGAATCAAACCACATGAAATACAGTTTGGATACAAACGAACAAGAAGAGCCCACTCTACGAGAGATGACACAGTCTGCTATCGAAGTTATGAAGAACAACCCAAAAGGTTTTGTTTTGTTTGTAGAAGGTGGCCGAATCGATCACGCACATCATCAAAACTTGGCTCGTCACGCTCTGGAAGAAACAGTTCAGTTTTCCGAAGCAGTTCGAGCTGCAGTTGATGCTACCGATGAGAAAGACACTTTGATATTGATAACAGCTGATCACGCCCACACAATGACATTGAGCGGATATTCTCGTAGGGGAAAAGATATTTTAGGTATAAACAGCGAAATTTCCGATGATGGTCCTTATGCAACGCTTTCTTATGCTAATGGACCATCAGCACAGACACCGCGGTCGAATCTAAATGAAGATGAAATGAGTAAGGACTTATGAAAATTGCACTACACTTGTCTCTAAACTTTTCCTTTGACAGAATCGTCTGATTTCCGTTATCCCTCCTTGGTTCCCTTGAGCTACGAAACGCACGGCGGAGACGACGTCGCAATCTACGCGCGAGGGCCATACTCCCATTTGTTTACCGGCGTTATCGAACAAAACACAATTCCACACTTCATTGCTTTCGCGAGCTGTATTGGTGAAGGACACACTGCGTGCAAAAAGAGGGTCTTGTTGCACGCTGTGTGTCCTTAGTAAGTGAAAACCGAACAATTGTAAAAACATCGAAATCACACTTCCAAAAAAATTAAATTATTTTTATTAAAATGTTTCTGTTATGGTTTTTTATTTCGTGGGCGTTCAAATTCGAATTCAGCTGCAAAATTGACATTGAAAATGTTGGCCTTTTGATCAACGACAAAAAGAAGCACAAATATGGCAAGCACGTAATTTAATTGCTGCACGGTTAGTTACTAATAACGTCGCTATGGTTAATGTCATTTATTTACAAATTAATCACATTAGGTATGGGACTTGAGTGCTTCGATCCCCATTGTAGAAAAGATGTCGACTTTGAAGCCATTGAAAAATTAAACGTCAAGTTACCGTTTCAAAAACTCTAACGATTGACACAAATGCTGTGATATGACAAATTAGAGAATCGCCAAATGAGACTAGGCAACCGAAATTATATCCATTCGTGTTTCCCCCCAAATTAGCAGGAACAGTGGCCACTGTCCGATGCGTTTCCTAGTGTGAAAGGCCCGAGACCGTTCGAAATGCTTTTCTTCATGTTCCCATTTTTGGATTGCTCATCTTCGTCGAAGTTTTCACCCTAAAATGTTCAAAACTGTTAGACATTGTCCAAACATGAACAGTTTTATGTTACTCTGTTGTCTCGTTGCTCCCGTATGCTTCGGGCTAGCGTGATGAAACATTCTTCGATGTTAATGTTCTGTTTACAGCTCACTTCAAAGAAAGGCATGTCGAAATTTTCTGCAATCTACAAGAACCGACAGTAATAATACGGTTTAGTGGTTTCGCAAGCAAGCAACGTTTTGAATTACCTTTTCTCCTCGTTCTTTGTCTACTGCCCTTTGTGCTGCGGTGCATTCGCATTTGTTTCCTGCTAAGACTTTGACTACGTCAGGTGATGCATTCTAAAAGAAGATATAACTTCCATTTATTGCTGGTTCTGCTCTGATGGGGAGACTCACCTCTTGAATATTTCTCAACCAATACGATAAATTATTGAATGACTCCAGACTAGTACAATCATACATCAAAAGAATCCCCATAGCTCCCTAAAAATGTTATTTCATTAATACTGAGTTTGACTAGCTTGATGGTTTTTGCTACCCTGTAATATGCAGTCGTCAGTGTTCGGAATCGTTCTTGGCCAGCAGTCTTGAGATGAAAGATTCAGAAGTTAATTTTCAAAACTAACCAAGCTCGAAAATTACTCACATCCCAAATCTGTAGCTTTATTGGAACTCCGTCCAGATTTATAAGTTTTTGTTTGAAGTCTATTCCTGCAAACGTTAACAAAGGGTTACGTGGTTACAATGGCACATTCAACACTAACCTATTGTAGATATATAAGTATCGTAATATCTTTCATCACAATATCTATGAACAATGCAGGTTTTTCCGACGTTCGAGTTGCCTAGCACGAGAACTTTATAAGTTGCACTGAAGTCCATATTCCTCCCTTTAGCTTGGAGACTTCGCGTATCCTGTGGTGAACCTTTATTGTCGTCTGCACTTGTTATTGCTGATGTTGCAATTTAATTTGTTCTGGCTAATCCCAAAAACTTTATCTAGAACTTTTCAATATCGAATTTAACACTGTTTCAAACAATTTATCCTCGGTTTGAAGCTGTTCCAATAACGACTTACGAGTTTTACCGAGGAAAGGAACAGTTAACACAGTTTATAGAGCGTCAAACTGCAGCTGAACCGAATGAAAACAAAAACTTCTGTCTGACTCACATGAAATCGATTCAGTTGGAGATGAATTAAAACGCATTGCGCATGTTCATGGATAGTAAGAGGGGAAGTCGTCGCGACAGGAGTTAAATTTACTTTCTTTCACACTTTTTTAACTTCAAATTTATTTCCATCAATGAAGTCTTCCATTACCACAATGTCACGTGCCGGCATCAAGTCTAGTTTTTTTGAGTCAACAATCTGAACAGAAAATGTGTCTGCTGTTGAGTCATTCAAGTAAGATACGCTAGTCAAATCTTCGTTGAAAGAGAACTCTTGATGTCCATAGAGGTCTTTGATGAGTTCCGCCTTCACGCGGATCAATCTGACCTTGCCTCCAGTCTCTATGTAACGGAAAATTTTTGACTCCTTCATAACCCGTTCCTGACAAAATAACTTCAGTTCACCTGGAGTCGTCAATTTCCGAACAATGAAAGTCACATCAAAATTGGATTTTTGAACCCTTATCAACGTTTCTAAATCTTTGTTATAAGTTTCGTCATTTTTTTTCATCTTGCGAAGGGCTATGATTTGCTCGAACTTTTTTACAGCGGTTGTCACTTGGTTTGCAGCATCTGTTGCAGTAGAAGGTTGAATTTCTCTTTCTGATCGCTTCTTTTCCTTGTCTTGTGCATTTTGAACAACTGATTCTACTTCAATTGCATCCTCAAAAACCACTTTGTTTAGAAAACTTGAACGCTTTGATTGAATGATATTTTGGAATCTTTCAGCTACGGAATGTTCCATTGGTGAACTCGATGTTTGCAAAACGTCCACTGTTTTGAAGGATTCAACAACGTCTTCTTGTAAGTTTGAATCATCAAATCCAGAATCTTTCATTGTTGAACTCTGTTCAGCATCGATTAGTGAACCGTTAAAGGCTGTGCCCATGGAGACTTCAGGTCCGTTCTCGTGCACGCCTAGTTTCATTACGTCAACAGCCATCTTGTATGAAATTTCCACTGGATTAATTTGCAGCATGTCTGAAGTAATTTTTTCCTTGAAATGAAGAAACTTCTCAGATGATTCGTTTCTAAATTCTGGTGATGGCTGTTTTGGAAACACTGATTCAATGTAGCTATTATTCACATTTTTATCGGTTCTCACTCGTTGAGGTTGATTACCAAAACGATAGTGTGTCACATCCAACTGAACTTCTGGCATCTTCAAATGTGCGTTTTCAGACTGCGCTTCTTTTCCATCTTTTGACTTTCTAGAATCTGTTGATACCTCAAATGGCTTCAACAATGGTTCACTGATGCTTGGGTTGTTTCTTTTGCTCCTGGTACAAGGCAAAATCTGGGTTCTATCCGATACATCTTCAGTTTCTAAATTACTTGGCCACTTGTGTTCACATTCGAGTTCATTCTTTAACGTTTTTAGAAGCTTTTGAAGAATTTCATTTGTTTTTGAGTTCTGGATCCGTTTCTGATGATTCCGTTCCTTAACAGTTCGAATATTTTGTGAAATTGACTGGCGCTTTTTGAGGTTCAGCATATCAGAAGGTGTTGCTTCGTTTGCATAGCAAATCTTAAGAATTTTTTCGGCATGAGCGGCATCGATGTACTTGTTATTTTTAAAATTTTGTATCATCGATAATGTCACCGTGTCTTTGGGTCTTGCAATTTCAGTGTTTGTGTGATAGAAGCATAAATTCTTCTTTCGTGGTCGTACCGGCTCATATTTAAGGTAAAAGAAAGTTTAGATATTGAATTTGAAGCATTGATTTTAAACTCACTTTTAAGCTACACCTTGCTGTATCTAATATAGGAGTGGGTTCTGTAGCTTTGCGTGAATTTTTTTTTATAATATTTTTACTCATCTTGACCACCGTAAATTTGGAAAGAACAGCCTACCGAAGTTTTCCCGTTTTGATAAAAAAAAACAAACCAAAAATGTGATATTCACTTAGTTTATTCCTGCTGATTTATTTTAATTTTCTCGTGTTTTGTCATGGCCATGAACAGCAAGCTCAGTCGACTTCATCCCATTAAGCCAGTAAGTCATTCTCTCCTTTGGCTCCTTTACTTTTTATTGGCACCAAGTCACGCATCGTCACGTCAAAGGTTCCAAAAAGATCGAGAATTTGCTTTGTGCTGTGGCTCAGGTGAATCTTCATTGGCTCTCCACGTGATTCTATTCTCGATGCGTTGTTAACAGTGTCACCGAACAAACAGTACCTGATATCAAGGGCGTTATTTATTGCTGTGTGAGCTTGAAATAAATTTACCGTGGCATTTTCTGCCCAACGACCTCAGCACAACATGGACCTGAATGCAGTCTAATGCGTATCATAAATTTTGCTTCGGGTAGATGACCATTCTCAAAAGTGTGAACTTGTGAAAGCAAAGCTAGAGGCATTCGCGCTATTTCAGGTGCATGGAGTTCACTGTTTTCCATAAAGTCCGGAAACTATGTAAGCATCGCCGATTGTTTCTACTTTGTAGACATCAAAATGTTCAACGATTTGTCAAAAACTGTGTAAAGATCATGCAAAAAATCCACAACCTGTAGACGAAAAAGACAAAAATGATTTCACTCAAACTCTTAAAGTTTTTTTGCCCACAAATGCTTGCATTGGCGTTGTTTTGGCTGAAATCGAAGTGAAGCCGACAATATCGGAGAAATACATCGTGACCTGAAGGGAAAATTATCAGTGAAGCTCAACAAAATTGCTGAAACAAAGTGGTTTTCGGCAAGGTTTGCGTTGCAGAGGAGACGTCGCCAGTGTACACAATCTTTTACCATTGAGTGTCATAGTTAAATTCACTAGACTGCGAGATTGACACTTTTTCAGGTTCAACATATCATAAGGTGTTGCAACCCTTGTACTGCAAATCCTTTTTATTGTTTGTCACGTATAGTTTTTTGCAACAGTGATTGTTAGCGATTTTGCTAGTTTGGTTTATTCAGAAATAAGAAAAAAGACCTGGAGAACAGAATGCATTACAATTTCTGCCTAATTTTCTCTGGCAATTTTACCTTCGCCAAGGTCTTTTTCCTGCTTTAAAATATTTTGATGGCTGTTTATGGCAGCCTGTGCCGTTTCCTTGAATTTTGGCTAAGAATTAAATGAAGTTGATGATTTCTGTCTTAATTACTCTCGAGTCCTTTTGAGGTTTTCTGTTACCGTTGATGCAAGGAGAATTTTCTTTAGATGAAATTTAGAACTGCCCTCAATGAGATTTAGATGATGACTGATGATTTTCTACGGACTGCTTCAGCTGTGCAATTTCAGCGTTTGTGTGAGTGTCCTTCGGCCTGTTCACTTGTAAATTGCGTTTCATTTTCACGCTCGAGATTGAACACGGTGATGGTTCTTTGGTGTCAGTGATTATCACTGACGAACTGCATGAGACGTTTCGTGAAAACTTCCTTCCAACAGTAAATTTGCAATTAAAAGCCTAACGAAGGTTTTCATAGTTTTTCGAGTGAAAATGAAACTGCTTTTTTGATGTTCACAATGTTTATTTCTGAACAGAACAGTTGAAACTGTTTGTTTAAGCATTAACAACGTAAAAGGAAAAAAAATAAATGAAAGACTTCCGAAGGGTTAAGTGAAAAAATCAGTTAGTTTTGTTTTCCTTGAAGGGTACATCTAGAAACTGAAGACCTCAACGTGTTGATTACCATTCAGCGTCACCATTCGACTTTTGAAACACATAATCCTTGCCGCCCAGACTCATAATTCCATCTTTCAGGTAGAATTTCCACTTGTTGCGAGATCGATTAATCTAGAATACAAAATTGGGATGCATTATAGTGTCTCATGGTTTTTCTAGCAATTTTTACCTTATCGTACTGACACACCACTACATTGTCTGTTTCAAACAAGTCAGCGTTGTCTTCATCTGTGACATCGTCTTCCGAATTGAGCGGCTCTTCTTCAGCACCGCCCTCGATGTCAGTCTTGTCACTTGCGTCGTCTTTGTTCAAGTCATCGTCGTCCATATCATCAAAGCTGTTAGTAATTTTTGAACTATCAAATTCAATCCACAAACATCATGCTTTTAAACTTACTGATCATCGCTTATGTCGCTTCCATCTTCATCGGAAGTGTCGCCTGCGGTGCCGTCCACCTGTCTGCTTGTCTTGATCGCACCTGAAAATGATTTTTGATATACAAAACATACTTGAGACGGAAAGTTACGCTTAAATTACTCTTGGCGTACATAGAGTTGAGCGTTGAGGTGACATGTTGCTGGAGAACAGCCGAAGCAACAGCAGGCTGAAGAGGCATTATCGAAGTAATTATTTCCCCGGTGATGACCTGTTGAAGCTGATTTTCATGGATCGCACGCGCGGGAACTTTAATGGTCAGCACGCGATTTTCTGTTTCATTGGCTTGTGGTGGGAGGGTTATTTGAATGGGGATCAACTTGTTGGGGTCGATAACTGTTTGTAACGCGGGTGGACCGTTCTGAGCTTGGGATGATGAGTGTGATGAAGTCGTGGGCTGACCCGGCTCACTCTTAATGCTCGTCGCCTTTGCGTTCAGTAGATTATGTTTTGGTATGGTTGATGCCAACGGTGGAACTTGCGAAAGCCCTTTGGCGCCTCCATTCATCGCAGCGTTGTTTTTCTGCTCAGCTGCCAATGCCTTTTTCGATTTTGTTCCGTTTGCCTGAAAAACATTAGAAAATATGATGAATTGTTCTGTAACAGTAAAACTGTTTGACACGTGAAAGTACCTTCAACTGTCAGGAGGCCTGACGGAATGATATTGGCGTGTAAAGAAATTATTGAAAGATCATAAGATCAGAACAGCGAATACTCATTTTACTTGTGTGAACTGTGACGTTTCAACAAAACCTACCTTTGGATTGTTCGCCAGAATGCCCGGTTGAGATTGAGGTGCTTGTGGCTCTGGTAAGACCTCGACCGCCTTGCTTGCCATCAAGCGGTTCGTCCAAATCTGTTTCATCTCTTGTAATACTTGCTCGTCCACTCCTTCGTCCAAGAAGGCATCTCTGACGTTGGCGACAACATCCTCAATCACTGCCTGGTACAGTTTGAGCTAAAATTCAAGAATAGATTCTGAGTATGACGGAATCCAGAGAAAATGACCCACATCTTCGAAAGCCAAGTGTAAACAGAACTTTTGAAGGCTTCTTCAAGATAAAGCAAGCAGTACATCGTGACGATTTGTTTGACTCAGCGTTTGGTGAACCAGCCATCACATTTTCAGACGCCAAAGTGAATGAAAAGTTCTATTTTGCTTAGCATATTTGAGAATAATCTAAATTTTTCAGAAAGCGTTTAACTGGTTCGTTTTGATCGCCTTCGGGAAACCTTCTTACCACTGATGACGACGCTGACGTTTGAGCCATTTAAAGTTGAGAGATATACGGTTTAATTATTTCAAGAGTTTAAGAATTTCCCGAAACTTGAAATTATAGAATTTGACGATGTTCAACTACAAATGGTCCCTTCGGCAGTCTACGCCGACGAAATATTTTCCATCCACGAGAAAAATGATTCGTTCGATTTTCGGCTCCAAACAAATCGCGACACGGCAGCGTGAGTCTACTTATATTCAAACCTTCATCAAATCTTACTCGTCCTTTCGTTCCAGTTGCGCTTGCCCGCAGTTTTACCGCAAAGGCAGAGCCTGAATCCACCGAAACAAATGCTGAGAAGAAATTGCGAAGAAAGGGTCCTTTTTATCCGGCAGAGACCCGCTTTCAATACCGTGAATTCTTGCCCGACCCAACACACAAGCACAGAAATGCAGTGCGAGAGAGGTTGGAGAGACAAGACATGTTACGCCGTCGGCAACAGATCTTCATTCCAGAGTTTTATGTAGGCTCTGTTGTTGCAGTGACTTCGTCGGATCCGCATTCACAAGGAAAAACCAACCGGTTTGTGGGAATCTGTATTGACCGTCAAGCATGTGGCTTGAGGGCAAACTTCATTTTGAGAAATGTCGTTGACAACCAGGGTCTCGAGATTCTATTCGAGCTCTACGATCCGACTCTGCAAAAGATTGAAGTTTTGAGATTGGAAAAGCGGCTTGACGAGAAGCTGTACTACTTGCGTGATTCCTATTCTGAATACAGCACATTTGACCTCAATATGGAGCCTGAGGTAATTCCAGAAGGAACGCCAGTGCCAGTGAATGACATGAAAGTCAGACTCAAGCCTCGCCCTTGGCTGGAACGCTGGGAGCGTCAGCATTTGCAAGGTGTCGAAAACGTCGATGAACTTTTGTACGACAAGCATCGTCGGAAGGCGGCCGAAAGAGAAACACCTTGGGAGAAGTACGATTTAATGAAGGAATATAGGCGATCGATTCCCGAAGAAGAACAAACGAAGATCTTCTCGGAAATCTTTGCTCGTGTCAAGCAAATCAACGACGAACACAAAAAGAAAATAAAGTCACGAAGAGTCATCAGCAAGCCACAAAAGCTCGGTTAGAATCTAGTAACCTTTGATGAAGCATTAGAATAAAGCAAGTTTGTCATTAAATTCTTATTACTTTTATTTCTCTTTTACATATTTTATAAGTGTGAAGCAAAGTTCTTATTTGTAATTTTTTTGTTTGGAAAATTCTTCAACCTTTAAAATCTATGAACACTGAGAACCTTTTTAGCTTGTCAACAGAGCAATATTGATCTCCTTGACCATCTTGACGCGGTGAAGACATTTGGTCAAAGCATCACGGCTCAATGGCTGTGTTGAGTACCATACTGGTGAGTCAGGAACGCAAGATCTCTCTGGCTGAAGATAGAAGACATCATTTCGAGTTTTGACACTTTCCGGACTAAAATTGACACGAAGCTGATTATAAAAGATTCTGAGGAGTTGTAAAATGTGTTATTCTCACCATTTTGACAAGTAAAACTCGTAAAGTTTAACGGGACAGCGTAGTGGATTTTCTTCGTTTTCCTGCTGCTCGTATACTTTCTTCTTGCGTGAGTTGGCTTCTGTAAACGAGAGTTCAGAGTTCCGCTCGTTCGTTTTTAATCTATTCGTATCTTACCCAATGAAGATTGTGGCGGATAGAACCTCAACAAGACATTGCGGCTTCCTGGAACTTTTGCTGCACCGGGCTGGTTAGGATTTCGTTTCCAGTGTTTCATAATGTGCGAGAATGACAGCTCCATGTGCTCGTCAACAGTCTGCGAATGAAAACATATTTAATTTCGAATGCTGATAGCGATGTTAAGGTTTAGACTCACGACCAAATTGAAATGCTTTGTATTGAAGAACATCAATGTGCTAAGGAGAACGTGCGGCGAATGCGCACCCAATTGTTTGCATTCCCACAAGTGCTCTTCTTCCACTCGTGTCACGATGTATTCTGTAAAAGTAAAGCTTATTGGAAATTGTGTTTAATTAGGTGCTGCGTGTACTTACGAGAATCATTGTAAAGAACCGAGAACTTCTTGGCCACTTCATCAAGACAGTCCGTGAACTGCTCGTAATAACGATCGGTGAAGATGTTGTCGATTCTACCATTTTCGTATAGATACTGCTGGATGCCTATGCGTACAAGAATCAATTAATTAGAGTCTTTGTTTGATAAAACGTTCTGAAATTTACCCAATACCAAATAGTAGATCGTGTCTGGTGCGTATTCGCTGCCGTTTGGTTTTCGAACTTCTTTCACGAACATGCACAACGAGTAGTTTAACTCGTCAGCTGTCAATTGTAAAATTTCGGACTTGATTGGCTTACGACGAATTGACGATTTTTCAAAGTCGGCATTTTTCGTGGCCACCCACTGTTTCCAAGCATTCACTCCGAAAGTGTATTTCAAGCACATGTTCGCATCAGGTTTCTCGGCAGGCTCACGCGGCATTTCCGGTTGCATGACTTCCATTTCACGCTTGATTCTTTTGCTGGGCGTGACATTTCGATTGTTGGTCGGCTTCACTGGTTGTTGCATGCGCTTTCGTCCGCGATTCGATTGCATTGAAGCGACCGCATCTCGTTGCTGCTGCAAAAGTAAAAGCTGATGATGCTGGAGTGAGTGAGGGTCCATATCGTCGCCGAAAGCATTTGAAGACTGAATTGTATTCGCCGTCATTTCGTTTTCCAAATCAACTGGTGGATCGTCAAAGTCATTTCCTGCCATCTTAAATGCCATTTGCACAAGATCTTCGTTGAATGACGAGTTGTTTTCGAGACCATCGCCATATTCGATCTCGTTATTTTCATCAGAGTCTGAATCAGTTTCCTCTCGTTTTTTATCACCTGCTACCATCTCTGCCATCATCAGAAGCTCTGCTTCGTATGGATCTGTTGGCATCTTTTCTTGAATTTTCTTGATTTCTTTCATGATTCCACTTGCAGAATTTCTTGTTGTCGGTACAAAGACCGGTACTGGAATAGGTAGGACAAACGGAACAGCCACAGGCGTTGGTAGACTGTACATCATCATTGGTTGAGGTACATAGACGACGATCGGCACCGGAACGATTATTCTTTGCTCAAGCCAATCTTCTGTTTGGCATTCAGCTTCTGCGGTCGCTGGAACACAGTTGATGGCCTTGTTCAAAGTTATTGCTTTGCACATTGTCGACTTGTTTCCCACTTGCTTGGGCAGCGGAGGGATCGTTACGACTTGAGTTTTGTGTTCTACCCGAACCGATGACGAGCTCGACGTTGAACTCCATCCGGAAGGGCCACCCATCAGTGAAGACAGCGAGGATACCTTGACACGTGCTGGCAAATCGGAAAGTCTTTCGAGTTGGACAGTTAGTTCCGGAACCGGGATCGGCGATCCCAAACGACGGTTTGCTATTGGATTGTATGGTTTTCTTCCGCCGCGTCTCAAGTTGAGTGATTGAACGCGTGATATGACTGGGACCGGCTGCTTGTCGACTAGAGAGTTTGTATTCAATTAAAAATTAACTTATAACTTTTTATGAAAAGTGTCACTATCAAAAATGCAACTTTAATATTTCACGTTGGCATATTTGGTGGTGGCGAGCAAACAGTCGAAATAAGTTGATTATTCATAGAAATCATTGTTTTTCGACTTTAACTCACAAGTTCAGTTCTTCACTGAAGAATTTTGAATATAATTTTACTTACAGTTGGCGCTGCCGACTCTAGCCGGTGTAATACGTTTCGCAGTACCTGCAGGAACAACGGATGGCATTTCTCCCAAAGCTCTTGCCTTGCTGAACTGGCTTTGAAATCCCAAAACGCACTGATACGTACAGAAGTTGCGAATTGATGCATCGGACATTGTGAGATGATATTGCGGCTGCTTTTGCTGTTCGCAGTGGTCGCAATCAGCGTGTTTACGAGAAATAGCATTTATGGATACTTCATGAAGCGAGAGACAGTTCAACGAGCACATCGGGTTCTTTCCATCAATGGGCTGGATCATGTCGTAGTTGTATTTGCTGACCTTGCACCAGTCGCACTTCCAAATCTCGCGGTTTTTAGTGATGAAAATGTTTTTGCAGATCTCCGTGCAGAAAATCTTTGGCGTATCTCCCTGATAGAGTGTGGAAGCGTCGGCTGATTTACGTTCAAAATACTTCGTGCACATTTCGCACTGATCTGGAACGACATTGTTGACGAACTTGAACGCTGAGAAGCAAGGATTTGAACAGAAGCGATGAATATCTCCATCAAGCAGAGCTACTACTTCCGGAGACTTCTTGCTGTTACATACAGAGCACAGATATGGCGACCGATTCTTTCTCGGATTAATGATTGTATCGTATGTTTTGGCACACTGTTCATCGCAGAAGCTTTTTCCGCGTTTTGTACTGATAACATCGTCGGCGACTGTCTTCAGGTTCTTGGAACACAACGAGCAAGGATGATAGGACTTTTTAAAGTCGTTCAAACAACTTGAAGAGCAAAATTGCTTGGGCTCTGAGCCAAACCGAACACAAAGTTTCCCAATTGAAGAGAGCGACACGACTTCGTTGCATTGTACGCAAGCTGCACCGAGCATGTTCTGATACAGACCCAAGCACTTTTCATTGCAGAAGTCTAAGGTTTCCCAGATTGTTGCTTTTTGAGACAGATCTGTGTAGCATTGTGTGCACTTTCTGATGAAACTTTGCTCGCGGTCGAGACGGGCTGCTTCAACCATGGCATCGCTTCGGGCAACTATTTTCGGGATTTCTTGTACTTCTTCGACTTCCGCTGTTGGCTCGGGTGCTGTCTCTACAATCGGCTTCACGACGTACCTATCAGCGTTTTCAGTTGTCACAGAAATCAAGCAATCTTCACTACAAATATATTTAGTTTCGGTGCTTTCAACAGTCTCTGTCTGTACTTCTGGAATAACTTCAGATTCTTCTTCGCCTTCAGCTGCTGCTGGTGCCTCTGTCGTGACAGCTGAAAATACTTTCAGCGAGTAGCGATATTTGCAGAGCTTCATTTCCTCGCATTTTGAACATACATTCTCCTGATCGCTGCTCGCAACTTCGTCGATAATGATTTTTTTCTGTGTAAGCGAATATTTATCGGGATTGTCTTCTTGGTGCTCTTTGACGCAATTGAACGTGCAGAGGTATTTGGTGTCACCGGATTCTTCAAGGAGCTTGTATCCACATTTAGAAGTATTCTCGCAGTTCAAGCACGATTGTTCGACCAACAGACCAACTATTTCACGAATCTCGTTCTCCTTTAGTGATTGTGAGTCGACGTCATCATTTTCCACCTCCGTTGATTCCGGTAGCTTGAGTCGGGGTGCTTCTTGGTCAACAATTTTGGCAGACTCACTTGTTGTCTCGATTTCTGATGAAACTTCTTTTTCTGATACTGGTTCTTCCAATTCTTTTTCAGCTTCGACTTCATTTATATCTGTTTCATCGCCAAGAAGACAAACGTCTTCATCCACGCCTTCGCCTTCATTCGTTGTTTCTGTGGTCCCATCTTCTGATAAAATACATTTAAAGATAAAAATATTGAAAGTTTCTAATTTCTGAAACTTACCATCTTCGATCTCAGCAGCTGGCTCTGACGTCATTACGTCATTGTCTCCGTCAATATCAAAGTCAAGATCGGCAGTGCTGGTAGCTGCATAATTATCTTCGCAATCTAGATCAGCAGTGGTTGTTGCAGCATGAAATTCATCACTTTCTTTCTCTGTTGGTGTTGTCAAGTTATTTTCATCACCTTCACTCTCTGCTGGTGCTAAGGAATTGTCTTCAACGACTGTGGATTCGGCTGCAGACTGCTCTGTTTCTATTTGTTCAACGCTAACAACGGGATCAACTTCTATTACTTCAGCAGCGTCTGTCTTTCCACGTTCTTTTGAGTCATTAGAATCACCGTCAGCTTCTTTAAGTTCGTCAGATTCTTCTTTGGGAGTCTGCAGGGCGTCTGTCTCAGATTCCTTCAGCGCATTGAACGCGTCATTGCTGTCGTCTTCGTGCTCAACGTTTAATTGTGAAAAATTGAGTGATCTCTCGTTGAAGTTGAGCTGATCGGTCTCCGTGTTCGTAGTTTCATCGAGCTCGCTACCCTTGTCTAAACTAACATGCTCCACTGTTTCTTGCTTTGGATTGTTGTCAGCAGCAGGCGATTCATCGGCAATTACGACATTTTCACCGGCATCTTCCTCCGATGCTGCCATATATACAGGTGATTCAACATCATCGCTGATTGTTTCTGAAACTGCAACCTCTGCTGAGGTACTTGGTTCCTCTCCTAGGGCGATGTTATCAACTTCCATGGCTTTTTCCGAATCACTTTCGGCAAAAGCCGACTCTAAGACCTCGTTCAGGTCTGGTTTCTCGGTGTTCGCTTCAACAATCTCCACTTCACTCGTCAGCTGCGGTTCATCCATCGTGTTTCACTTTGATTTAACTCTAAAGAACATGAACCTGTGGCAGACAGCAAAAACACAAAATATTAGAATTCGCGCCCAATGAAAATCACACTCAAAGATGCGAGTATCGTCGGTTCTGTATTCACTTCGCAAAACCCATGTTATACCGAGAACAGGGTTTTGAAAAAAGAATATGGACGCCACGATACTTTTAAAATTCAACCCGAAGCGTTCCCAGATGAAAATTTTCAATCACTCTGGAAGACAATCCGGGCCGTTTGTTCCGTTCGGCATCAAAGCAGTCATAACACGCCGAGATAGCACGACGATTTTTATAGACCTGTCCGACCTTCAAAGGCCACAAGCGTGTTTATGCTCAAAAGTAACTTTGTTTTCTACGCTTTTGTTAATTCGGCTCTGTAGCTTTAAGTACGATTGCCTTAGGTGCACCTCCGTACGTACCACTATTATGGAGCTGTTGTCTTTCGATTTGAGAGCTTGTATCAACTATCCTTGGTGTCTGAGAATTTTAATAAGCGTTCACCGATTCTTGATTAATTTACTCGCGACTTGTTGTAGCGTCTTACCCCGACAATTTTAAATCAAAGCCGGTTACATTTCGATATGCTTTCTGAAATTGACTTGAGTGTTCTGCATTGAACTCTTGAGAACTCAAGATTGTGATTTCACGAATACTCAAAAATTTCAAGCCATCCAAAGCACTAAATTAAGTTTATTGTTTAAAATCAAATATAATTGTCATAAACGTTTATGGTTAGCGAATGTCGAGTCAAAATGGTTAAAGAACGAATGGAGATCAATTACTTCTTGTTCTGGCTGGTGGAAGAGAACACTGATGAAGCTGACATAAGATTTTCAATATATTGGCCCAAAACCATATTTTCAGATTTTAATCTAAGATTTTCTTCTTTCACTCCATCTACGCGCTGGTTCAAATCGTCCAGTGTAACTTGTAGCTCTAGAACTTGACTAATCAGGCGCGCTTTCTCTACGTCGTCACCCTGTTCTTGACTGTCGTCCAAGTTATTGCGGGAACCACCGTAGGAATTTATCGAGTCCATGGATTTGGATATGGAATTACCTTGGTCATCCTCAACGACGACTGAAAAAATTGATTTTTGTGATTTAGTCAGGTTTTGGAAAAACCAATTCACCCACTTTGCTCGTCGTCATCGATAGCTGGAATGTTATCAAAGGACTCTGCGAGGTTTGATGGCTTCGAATCAGGTTGCGACATGATTATAAATTGTAAGTGAAGACTATGAATCACTAAAAATAAATAATTTGCTTCCCACAAGATGTCTACAAAGACAAGAAGGGTACAGCTTGCAGTGAGCATTCTTTGAAAGAGCTTTTGTTATATTTTTTGCAAAGCTTTTACTCATAACTACAGCGTCACATTGCAAACCCCTGCTTATATTTTCCAATGCACAGAATTTTCAATACACAGATTTTTCTCACTCATCCCTAACGAAGAAAAATATTTGAGCATAAAGAGAAATTTTCTAACTTGACATCCAGTCACGTTGTTCAAAGTTTTCAATGAAACTCAAATTTCTTGTAGACATTCGGATTACATTATAAAAACGACAAATATATTTTTTAATTTAAATACTTTTTTCGCGTCGTACCTCAAAGCTCAACTAGGCATAAACTTGACGGTAGTTGCTTGCTGAGTTACGTGCTGTACGACAAAAGTTTCAAAATTCGCCCTTGTTTGTTAAAAGTTGGTTTAAAAAATTAGAAAAGAAAGGAAAACACTTCGAAGAGAAATTCTCTGCATGAATCATGACCGATTTTGATGCGATATATCGCGATGTGGAGGATCTGTCGGATCAGGAGATCCCTCCGGAGCATAACTCGTCGGCTGACTCGAACATAATTATTCGAGGGACTGGGGAAATCACAATGTAAGAATCACAACAAAGACAAGGAAAAGTTTTTTGTTTGTTAAAGAAAACACTTAAATGAGTAATTTTTTCAGATTCGGCTTATCGAACAGGTTCAACACTGAGTTCCCAACACAACTGATCTCAAAAATAGCACCCGAAGAATATTCAGCAACAATATCGAGGATTAATTCAATTTTGAAGAAAAATCTTCCAATAAACTTGAAATGGTAGGAAAATGTTTGTCAATAAAAAGTTAATTATGCATTGATTTATTTAAAGGTTGGCTTTCGGATGCCTCTGTTGCTGCTGCTCATTGGGTCTGTCACTCTATCCAGGTTAGTATCTATGTTTGTGAAAGGAAATCGCTAATAATGAATTTAATTTGCAGTAATCTGTCTTTCAAAGAGGGTAAGTGCCGTCCTTGGCATCCGATTCTTAATATAATTCTTTATCTCTTCGTAGACGAAAATTCAAATTAACAAATTACTCGACTGGGAGAACTCTCACCTTTATCAGAAGCTGGGCCTGCGATTTTCACTAAAACGATTGAATTGTGATAACAACACGAACTCGATGCTTGAATATGTTCTCGTTTTACAGTTTTTACCAAAGGTTTTCATTTATCGACCCGATTAGGAAGTAAAACTGCCAAAATACGTAACAAATTAATCTTCAACACCTGCGACCGTTGACCTGCCGTGAGCAAGTTCTCAAAGATTTTTAATTATTTAATTTTTCTGCAAATCTTCCGCTTAATTTTAATGGTTTTACTTCAGTTGTAAGCTGACCACGTTAACGCTTAAGCGTGACCCACAACATTTACGTTTATTTAAAGGGAGGGGAGTACAGACTCGATGAAATAACCTGGCAATAAATTGAAATGTACAGACAAGGGTTTTAAGAGAATTCAAACGCTCAAAAGAATGATTTTAAAGTTAGAACCCTAACGCCACAACCTTCAGAAAACATTTTGTCAACAGCAAAAACTGCAAATAAAAACTTGAAACTGAATTTGATCGTGTAATTTTCCAGTAGCTTGTGATATTTACCCAGAAATTTAGAGACGCACGACTCCGAGGAATGAATTTTAACTTTAAACAGAAAGAAACTTCAAAAAAATATTTATCGGAAACTCATCATCTCTCCTGCAAAAGCGACGCCTGCAACACTTCCGGTTTGTACAATAAAAAACCTTGCTAGTTGGAGCTGTGGGTCGGGGTGATGTTTTTGTGTGGCTTTTCTGGGACGGAAGATTTCATTTGTGCGCTGTTAAGCAAAGGGCCACCACAAGCCCAGAGAAAATACAAAGCTGATAGCATAAGGCCGATAGCTATCAAATTGAAGCAAGCAATTGAATTAGTCCTGCCTGCGTGCAGCTTTTCAAAGCTTTTACAAGTAGGCAAAACAAGGCAGACATGCTTCACACACACACGTAGAAGAACGTTTTATTTTGTCTAAATGATTGCAAACTTGAACAGTTTATTTCTATCCGTTAACAGGAGCGGTACTGAAAAAAATTACTTTTATTTAATGAAGCAGATCTTGTAACCACAAAAATGTGAAAAAGAAAAAGGAAACAGCTGTACTGAATATTATCAAGAGATCTAAGCACTGTCTTAAGGATTATTTTAAAGATCTCTTGCATTTAAAAATCAAATTGCATTTAAAACGCAGAAGTGAAATAAAAATTAAAACAAAGAAAAGCAATAAAAACGTGAAACCGTGCGAATGATTTAAAGTAATTTATCCTGAATCTGTGATTTTTAACCAGAGGTAAAATGATCAAAGCAAGTTGAGAATAATCCAATTTTGGAGTTCAGAGAATAAAATTTACGTATTCAGAGAATCTCATGCGAGTTGTTCTCAAATGCAAAAGATAAGAACTGCTGCTAGAGAAACACAGCTTTGTTGCCAAATTTTTGTTGTTAAAGTGCGAAAATTTAAACTACTGTGTGCTAATGCCGTATCAAACTTGTAGTGTGTGATTTAATTGAAAGTTTGTCGTTGCAATTAGTCCTACGTGCAAGAATTTCACAGATTAAATAAGTAAAAGCAAGTTCAAACCGGATGGATCTGCTCGAAATCATGTATTTCTTTTTGTTTTTGTAAACATGCTGTCGCTGGTTTATCGGTGCTTTTAAACACACGAACAGCTTAAATGTGACCTTTGTTTAAATAATGAGTTCATCAAAAAGGATATCAAGTGAACAAATCTACCGTAATTAGGGAGTAGTTATGAGGTAAAAGCCGATGTTTGGCTATAATTTCTGCTTGACTTTAGGAGCGCAACTCGAGCTTGATAAGAAGAATAGAAATAAATTTATTGCAAGTCAGCTGAAGTTTACTTTGCGACACGATTGGATGTTGTTAAACAACACACAGCAACACACGAGCATTTAATGTGCTATCAATAATTTCATTCTGACACTTCCTTTCGTGTCACCAAGGATATTTTCGCGCTATAAGTCTTAAATGGGTCGTTTACGAGCGGCGGGAGTAGAAAACTAAAACAGTTAAGGGAGTAACTCAATATTTCGTGTTCGTCTTTGAAAGCTGAACACGTTTCACAGCTATTTTCTTTGCATTTGACACTGACAAAAGTGTCATGTTTGACAAAACATCGCTTCCGGACCACCCCTAGAAAGCATGCTGCTCCTTGTTTTCTTTCCCAGCTCAGAGTGATAAAACTTCTACTGTGTTCACGCAATCTATAATTAACTCAAAGTGTTTTATTTTCAAATAGCCATGGCAGACGATAATATGAACTTTCTACCTTGGTTTCCGTCTGCATCAACATGTGTGATTAATAAACATTCAATGAAAATGATGGAAATCATTTGCCTGTAAATAAGAATGATTCACTGAACGTGAACCAAAATAAAACAGCGTGAATAGTTATGTTTGTTTTAATTTACGAAGCCTATCTGAAAACGTGCTAGCTCTAACCATTTCGAAATTGCGTAATTTCAGTTTCCAAACAATCCCAAATGGCCTATCTCACACCTGAATCTGAATCTTCGACGACTGCTGACCTGTCTTGGACTCAGCTTATCTCAGACAAGCCGCGGACAACAATCGTCCGAATAAGCGACGATAAGCCAAAAGAAATAAACCCAGAAGAAGTGCAACTTAACGCAGCGAGTGAAGCTCGTCCACGGCAAAGGAGAGAATCGTTGATGGGAACTTTCCACCGGCATCTTCGGATGTCCCTGAAGGCAGTCAATGATTCTGGTCCCCTCACTCGGTAAGCTTCTCAACTTTACAACTGGCTGAACTGTTTAAGTCTACTAACGTTTGCACTAACAAAGATCTCTAGATATCTCAAACATCTTCCTGTATAGCAATAAGCTTAGTGAACGCGTTGTGAATTTTTATTTCACATCGTCAAGTGATGGAATTAATTTAAAGGCTGTCAGCAAGTTCAATCAAACAGCTATTAACGAATTTTCATGTCTCAAGTATTTTGATCGAATTGGAGCTTGAAAACTTGAGGAAAAAACAATTTTATGAGAAAACGTTTTGAAAATTTCACACGAGTGCCTTGAGATGAAAAGTATCATTAAGATCGCGAAAAGAGACCCGGACTGAGAGAAAAACAAAAATAAAAATAAACTTTCGGTGCTGATGAGATATCACTCGTCAGGTAATCAAATAAAAATTATACTTTAGTGTTCCACTAAAATCCGAAATAATTCCGAGGATTCCAAATGATTCGTTCAAGTCTCCGAATCGTCTGTTTGCGGTCTGTTATTGTTTATAAAATCGCGTGTATTCAGATCAACACGCTGTAGTAGACAAATAATTCTTTTACTCGTTCGCCATTAGCCCAAGCCGGCGTTTATTTTTGCGATACAACTGAAGCTTATTTGCAAAGTATCGAGTTTCTAATTAAATGGGCTGAATGAAAAAACAAAAAAGCAAATATGAAAGAAAAAATGCCTAATCTTTGTTGTCACCCTCATGCTCTAGTTGTAAAGTTATAAATTTGTCTGGCTCAGTGGCGAGAGCAAACATTTTAACATAATCATCGCCGAGACGTGACACTACACAAATGTTGTCATGATCAAATTTTAAGTTTTTCTCGAACAACAAACAGCAATTAAAATAAGCGCTTCTGAAGAATGTCACCTTGAAAAACTTTGAGTTGAAACAAAAGAAAGACGTTGTTTCGAGTATATCGGGTGAGATGGACGACTTCTAGTAACATGATCAAGTTTTACGGCGTTTTCTTGATGAAAATTTATTTGGTTTTGACAATGATAATATCACTCATGTGTGCTGGGCCTGATTATAAATATTTTAAGCCAGACATTTCGTGGTTTTCCTTTTTTTTCAAAACACACATTTTCAATGTCAATGGCATTAGATTACAGAAATTGTCTAGAATGGAAAGCATCGAAAATCTGTGTCTGCAAAATCGTAATTACGGCTGAAATGCTTCAGCCAATAAAACTAATAACTTATTTTAAATCTCGTTTTTGAGTCGCTGCAAAATGAGAGCAATTGGCCAAATTCATTGATGACGTTTAAAAGATTTTCAGACTGGTTGCGACAATGAAATTTTGTTGAAAACATAATTGAAAGTTAACTGTAAATCAGCTGACCAGTTCAACGATCCGATGTCATTTTATGATGACCCTACAAAACATATCATTGTATTTTCTTGAAAAAAAAACGAGAAAATTACTTTAATTTTCCTTTCCTTGGTATACAGGGTTGCCGCCGCTGACAAAAATGGAATGAGCACAAGGTGTTGAAACTGCGATTGAAAGTCAATTTCGACATCGCTCAATTAAATCTTTACTGTTCATTTCCTGATCTAATCAAATAAATTTAGAGTCAGTTTCCCAACCCTTCCCGTCTGCGGTCAAACCGCGTTTAAAGAGAAAGGTTATTTATAGATTTCCCATAGATTTTATTTTTATATAATTTTTTGAGTTTTTTTAAATATTAAGAAAGAAAAGATTTTTGCCAGTCTTTGTTAAAATTCAATCACGCCGAGATTCATCGTTTAGCTCGACGCGCTGGGAAACAATTTATAACAAATTTAAAAAAGTGCAAAAAACAAGAGAAAGAAGAGAATTTCGAGGGACAGTTTCTTTGTCACATTTTTGTGTTATGAGTTGCTTAACCGAGTGCAATGAAAAATATAAGTCAAATCTTTAGCAAAAGTTGTTACAAGCAAGTCAAATTCAAAGTGAACTCATCCGAAGACTGTGCAAGCATGATTGACAAAAAGTATTGAAAAAGATCGAAACAGTGAAATGTGTCCATTAGTTATAATGATTTTATTACTACTGACACTTCTTTGTAATTATTTGATCATCTCTCTCTACAAATGTCTGTAAGTATTCGCTCACTCTTTTCTTGGAATTTTACGATTTCGGCTTTATTCTCTCACATCGATTTGTTTTCATTTCGTCAACCATGTGCTGCTGTGAATTAAACCACGTAAATCTATCGATGAAGATTGTCGTGAAAAAACCGAAGCTTCAATTAAGCACATTAATGAACGATAATATAAGCAAAGCGATTTGTTTTACTATTTATCGGAGAAAGATCGTATCAAGTGAATAGAATAAAGTGTCGAGAGAAAAATAAGTCTGAAAAGTGAAAATCGATAAGAATGTTATTGAACTGAGACAACCGACCTCGACTATGTACTAGACTTGGTTAGACTCTGAATCAGATGATCTGGACTACTTATCCTCTTCCCATGACGACACTGATGAGTTCCTAGTGAAGTAAAGTTATCATCTTGTGTGCACGATCACACTCTTTCACCGTCCAATAGTGATCTGAGCAAAATAGTTTTCTTAATTTTTGTTGGCGACTTGCAAGTGTATAATTGCCGAGAAAAAACCTTATTCAATGCACTGCACGTTTTTTTAAACGCTGACGCTCTGCAACTATGCAGAAATAGTTTTGTGAATTTAAAAAGAGGTTCAACATATACATTTTTCCTAACAAATTCTTACACAAATAAGAACCACAGCCTGCTCAGTGTAACCACTGTGTTTAATGTCCGCCAAAAATCCAGAACGATGAAATAAATTTTAATTTTGCATTCATTTGAACTCTGTGAAGTTGAAGATGTAGGTTTTGTACACAAATGATTTTAAAAAGGAAACTTCTCGTTAAACCATTCCTTCCTGTTTCGTAAACACTTAAATCTTTTTGGTACTTTAATTCCCAATCCCAAGTTCACTTCAATCTAGGTCATCGCGATGATGAAGTGGTAACGCATTCATTGTTTTAGCGTCTCACGCAATTTGGGTTGATTACAGCGTGAGCGTCAATGTTTACTGGGATTCCAAAGAAAACCAAAACATGAACGTCACTAAAAAACATTTTTCCAATACGTTCAACGCAGCCCTCAAACGCTATAAGTCGGTCATCTACTGGGAACACAAACAGAGATTTTGTTTATTATTTTTATCTCACACGAAACACTATCCCTGTTTCGAGAAAAATATATTTGAAAGCATGATTTTAATGGCGCTACTCTAGAAGTGAGAACAATATTTACACTATAAATAAAACAAAACAACAAACAGAATCGGAATTATCTGAATTAAAATCAAGTTCAAAAATAGAAAGCTAATCGATTTGTCTTCAGACGCATACCGCGAGTTTAAGTTAAGTATTGAATGTGTCCAGTTCTTCATTCCTTAAATGGGCCTTCGAAGCGAAAGATATTTGGAAATGTGTCAATTAACGTAATTTTAATTATCATTAAAATTAAACATTCACGATACTGCGGTTACAAGGAAAATGAATGAAAGGTACTGAATTGCGCTGAACACATTGATTATTCATGAGTTCACATTTCATTCCCAGAACGTAATGAAATGGAAATTTTACAAGTTTTTTATGTCTCTGTCACTTTTTAACCAAATATTTCTTATTCTTTTATCACAGATATAGACAGACCAGATTTTCATCCAGACGTGTCCGTAAACGCGTCATATTCAAACACGGAGATGTAAATGTCGTGCAAGGAAATGTAGCTAAAAGACGAAGGCGATACATGCAAGTAAGATCTTCTGAAATTCTTGGCCGCTTTCATTGATACACTGATGGGCTTCTTTTTCTTAGGATATCTTCACAACTTTGGTTGATATTCAGTGGCGTAAGAAAACCTTTTTTGAAAAAAACGCGTGCCAGTCTCTTACTCTTTTTAAATTTTAGGATGGACGATTCTTGTTTTTGCGCTGAACTTCACCCTTTCTTGGCTGTTTTTGGGTGTTGTGTGGTACTTAATTGCCTATGCTCACGGTGATATAGAATATTTTGATGAAATGGGCAAGGCAGTTAATTCAGATGACTTCAAAGCACAAAGCAATCACACCCCATGTGTTACGGAAATCAAAACGTGAGTTATTCGATAAAAATGTTAATCATCTAATTCTTTCCATTTCGGTCTTTTGCAGATTCTTGTCAGCCTTTCTATTTTCCCTTGAGACTCAACACACAATAGGTCAGTGTTCACAACAGCATGAAATCATTAGTCAATGAATCAATTCAAAATCGTGCCATCTAAACCAATGATTTTATATTTTATTCAAGGATACGGTCATCGTTACGTGACTGAAGCCTGCCCTGAAGCAATATTCATGCTTTGTTTGCAAAGGTTTGTAGTTCGAATATGAAAAGTCATTGAATTATACAGCAACGTTTTTTTTACTTTTTTCAGTATTATGGGAGTATTTATTCAAGCTGTAAGTTCTAAAACGTTTTACAAAGTACTCTAGATTCTAATACTTTTTTCAAATTTCTATAATTTACTTCAGTTTATGGTTGGCGTTGTTTTTGGTAAGCATGAAAATTTTGGAATTTTTTAGTTTTTCATATTCATCAATCGATATGTTATCAGCAAAACTATCCCGCCCCAAAAAAAGAGCCCAGACGCTATTGTTCTCGCGTAACGCTGTAATTTGTCATCGTGACGGTATTCCGTGCCTTCTTTTCCGTGTGGGCGACATGAGAAAGAGTCACATTATTGAAGCCCATGTCAGGTAAGCCGGTGATTCTTGGATGCTGAACATGACATTTTAATGCCGCTTTTCACATTTATTATCAGGGCACAGATCATCAAAAGAAAGGTCAGTTCGATGGAACATCTTGAGTAGAGTAATCTTTATCACATACACATAAGGGGCGAAACTTTCATGCTAAAAAAGCTTTCTAATGTTTGTAGGTAACGAAGGAAGGCGAATTGCTTCCATTCTTCCAACAAGAACTGATAGTTGGAGCTGATGGTTCTGACGATCGCCTTATGTTTATTTGGCCAACTTTAATTGTGCACAAGATTGACGAAGACAGTCCGCTGTATGAAATATCTGCTCAAGACATGATTAAAGATCGTTTCGAGATAGTGACAATGCTCGAAGGAGTTGTGGAGTCGACCGGAATGACGACGCAGGCCCGAAGCAGCTATCTACCATCGGAGATTCTCTGGGGCCGTAGATTTGAGTCGGTTGTAACCTTCAAGCGTGAGACAGGCGAATACGAAGTATTTTCATAAATATTTTCGGTTGCTCTATGAATGATTAATTCTTTTATGATCTCCCGTCCTGATAAATTTCTCTAGGTGGATTATACTTTGTTTAATAGCACTTATGAGGTCAATACGCCATTATGTTCGGCCAAAGAGTTGAGTGAAATGAGAGCTGAAAGTCAATCGCAGCAAGGTGGAGCAAGTGAAGCAGGTGAGTTTTCTGCTTGGTTATCAGTATAAAGAGATCTTTCAATTTCTTTTCTTCTGTTCATTTCTTGTCTTCTCGTCTCTCGTTTTCGTGCCTTACACTTAAATGCTTTCTTTGACTGCTGCCCCAACAACACCACAAATGTATCAAAAAATAATGGCTTCGAATCAAACCGTGTGCCGATTAATTTTCGCGAAACACGATAAAACAGAATTAGATCAAAACAATCTCGCATTTAATGTTATTCACGAAATTCCATCAACAATTTCTGTAGATACGCCCAGTGAACGTTCAGCGTCGGCTGAGCCATCTAATCAAGATCAGACGAGCAATTTAATTCTTCCGAACGGAAACCTTCCAAATAAATCTCGATCGTCGTCGCAATTGTTCGCACCAGCAACCATTCTCAATATGTCACCAACAACAATAACCGAGCCAGACGCATCTCAACAGCCAAATAATAGATCAAAATTAACGATTATGGGACCCATAGACTCAATCTGCTGATATCAAAGCCAATTGATTTTCATTGTTAAAATTTGTTTTAAGTTTATTTCTTTTAAAAAAGTTGTAAATAAAGTTCATAATTTTCCAATATCAGCGGTCAGCTTAATTAATTTTTTTCAGCCAGAAAAGCAGAAGCTAGCTTTCAGCACGAAATTTATTTCTTCCGACTATGCAACGCTGATCGGGAAATCGAGATATGAAAAGTAATTCAGCATTGACCTAGGAATTAACGGTCATTATCAATTTTCTACTCGAGACTAAATTAAAGCTTCCGATTATATATACAAGTTCATGCAATCAGGTTCAATCATTCAACTGTAAATCTTTCAAAAGATGTGTCAGTGAGGTCGTCTACAAAATTCAACTTCAATATTTCAGAATTTTTCATTCAAGCACGAGAGTTTTTATGTGGGAAATTGCAAGCGACAAAAAAATGTGAGAATTAGTGAGAGGCAGACTGAATGGAGAGACAGAGAGGGTGCTGACAAGTAGAATGCCAGTTGTAATTTCGTTTCAATGCAAGCAAGTAAAAGTTGAAACGTGACTCAAGCAAAGCTCTTTATTAACGACTGAATTTTAACCCTTAACAGATTGTAACACACGCTTGAATATCTGGATCTAGAATTATATTTGCAAAGTTTACACTTTTTTAGCTTTGGAAAACTGGTAATGCAAATCGTGTGATGTGAAGTAACGTTTATTGTGATTTACGATTAAAATTCTTACGACTTGTTGAATTATTAAACTTTTAAGCTGAAAAAATTGAGATCGCTCAGTTGTGATTAGGTGTCAGCGACATATAGATCGCGCGATTTAATACATGGATGTTGAGTAGCTGATGACAGTGATAAATATCGAACAATTCACTGAAAAGCTACTCACAGAGTCTTTTATATATCTGCCGTGATGTGCACACATCAGCTATAGAGATCATTTTTTCGTTGTTCTAAATTGATCTATTTTGTCATTCAGCGATTTCAGTTCTCGTTTTGGGCTTGAAGAGAAGCTTCACAAGTTGCGAATTTGGTTTACGTCATCAACGGCTGTAATTACTTTGAACTTTAAAAAGCCAAGTGACATTTATATTATGCTTTAATGAAATGGCAGTGCTTAAAAAGTAATCGTGAAAAGCGTTGTGTGGGTGAAGAGTTTTTAATTGAAAATTTTACTTGAACTTAAGTTGTTCATCTGCAGTTTTTAATTTTAATCGAAAAGAAATGTCGGGAACGAAGCGAGAAATTATGCGCGACGAGAAAAAACCGCTATCAAATTCAAGCTCAAAAATTGGAGATCGTCTTGATAGCGTGATAAGGTGAGCTTCATCAATTTTCTCTGTAAAATGTATTTATTAAAGCGTCAACAAAATTGCACAGCAATCTTCCGCTCACAATTGTTCCCAGCTTAGCGAAAAGTTTATTATCCCATGAATTCCAGCAAGAAAATGTGAGGTAGGTACAAAACAGAAAGATTTGAAAATTGTCACAGTGTATGTATCTAACTAGATAGCTCAGTGTAACATCACTACTAGAGTTTTATTGACGTTGTATAAATCCAAATTACCTATTCAATTTACAATTTAAGCAAACAGCTTCTAGTTACGCTGCTTTGTCGGCTTCTTACTAGTAATAAAAATATTATCGCCTCACAATCGGATGAGTTTACTCAGCTATACTCCGTTTCACGAGACTATGTGATTTTATCGGGGGACGTTTGGTGTTTAAATAATTTGTTATCACAATATAAATCATTCATAAATAAGATGAACAAGATCACAGCGATCCTTAGAGTTTTCTGATTCTTTGAGCAGTGAACAAGTGAAATTGAGAGCGCTCGGAACTTACAGTAAAAAGAAGTCAAGTGTCGTTTGACCTTAGTGACACAAAGGTTAGCTTACTCTTTAATCAAATTGATGCCATCGCGTAACGATAAAACGATCATGGATGTTGAGTCGCCTAACTCAAAAGAAGACCAGAATTTATTGCTGGCGCCTTGGGGAAATAATCACATTGTTTTCTCAAACAATGACTCTACGTCACCACGTGGAATTCCAAAGTCGCCCTCATCAGTGTTCTCGTACTCACCGAAATCACCAGGTGGTGCCAGTTCAATTGGAAAAAGGTACTTAGATTTATTTTACAAATTGACCACTACCTAAATCGAGTAAGTTTAAAGTGCTCAGACACATCAATTGGTTCTATCGACATCCCTGCTTGGAACGACTCTCATAACTTTATCTTTCCCTTATCTCCACGTTTGTTTTGCACTTCGTGGTTTTCTTATTGTTGAAAACTTGAAGTTTTTCAGTTCGTCAGACTGAAACAGCGAGCCACAACAAGTCGCACAACTAAGCAAGGAAGCTTTGTATTGTCGGATATTAATACTCAGAGTGCATAGAAATAGGTGCTTTCAAATTGATTTCGTAAACTGGTTTGGTGTGCTTGTGAGATTATCGCATGAGAAAAATATTTTGATCTGGAGTCACATTTATAAGTGTTAATATTTATTACAAACGACACCAACGACTGAACGTTACCATTAAGAAGAAAACAGTTTGCACTGGCGATGACGACATTAGAATGTCTGATATCTTTGAACTGATAAGAAAATGCGAGTTGAATTGGAAACGTTGAAAATGACGAAAAGATTTTACGATGTCGAAGGCACTGTGATGTAATAGATTAAAACACATTTCTTGATAATTTTTTATTTTCATCCTTTCCTTTTTACAGAAATCGCCCGGCTACTTTGCGGCCCGGCACAGGTTCGATGCAATAAATTTTAAAGTTCATTACCGTAATGTAAAAGTTATTCACATTATTTTCTCACTTCAGCAAAGAAATACCGGTAAGCAGTTCACAACAAGAAATGAACGAACATGGTACATTTTACTTTTCAACATTTAAGCAAACGTGCTATACTCAAAAATGGAGAATGCAATATCGTCCAGTCCAAATTATCTCAAAAGAGATTAAGGTTTCTGCAAGATATTTTTACAACTTTCGTAGATACTCAATGGCGTGAGTAAATTTCACTCCCTGATCAGCGGTTACAAGCTCAAATTGTAATAAATTTCAGGATGGACGCTGCTGACTTTCGGCTTAAGCTTCATGTAAGTCTTTCTGCAGCTGAATCTGTTTATCGTTTAGGTAAAGCTCACTTTTTGTGCCCTGCAGTGGAAGTTGGCTTGGATTTGCAATAATTTGGTGGCTGATTGCATTTACTCACGGTGATTTCGAAGAATCTCACCTGCCTGATAATCAAGCAGAAAGTGGATGGAATCCGTGTGTGTACAACATTCACAGCTTTACATCGTGTTTCCTGTTCAGTATTGAGACCCAGCACACGATTGGCTATGGCGTTCGCACGTAAGTAGCATGAAGCCATGATATTTATGCGAACACATACAGTTCACTAATTAAGCAATCTCTCTATCAAAACGACAGCACAACTGAAGAGTGCCCCGAAGCGATCTTCATTATGTGCTTCCAAAGCATTTACGGCGTTATGATTCAAGCATTCATGGTAAAAAGGGAAACGAGTTTGTAAAACATGAAAACTTACAGACTTAATTGATTCAATTTATGCAAATCTTGCGTATGTTTACTTAAAAATATTGCAGGTTGGCATCGTTTTTGCTAAAATGACACGACCCAAGCATCGAACCCAGACGCTACTTTTCTCGAAGTATGCCGTTGTGTGTCAACGTGATGGAGAGTTGACACTAATGTTCCGAGTTGGTGACATGAGAAAGAGTCACATTATAGGCGCCAATGTCAGGGCACAACTGATTAAGACAAGAATGACGAAAGAAGGCGAAGTTATGAGCTCTTATCAAACTGAACTTGAGATCGGAACCGATGGATGTTCCAGTGATCTTTTTTTCATTTGGCCATTGGTTGTTTGTCACAAAATCAATGTAGATTCTCCACTATACAATATGTCTGCTAGCGATTTGATCCAACAGGAGCGTTTTGAAATTGTCGTTATTTTGGAGGGAACCGTAGAATCTACCGGTCAAACTACTCAAGCTCGAAGCAGCTACCTGGCATCAGAAATTCTGTGGGGTCATCGCTTCGAACCAGTTGTGACTTACAACAAAGGTTGGTCGTATTTAATTCTTTCTTGTCACAGAAATTTATTTAAAATCAAAATTAACAGAAAAACAAGGGTATGAAATCGATTACTCTAAATTCAATGCGGCAGTACAAGTTGACACGGCGTTGTGTTCAGCAAGAGAGTTGGCAGAGTATTACAAGCTTCAAGACGACCTGCGAACACCAGGTGGGAAGAATGAATAAGAACGTGTAGATGTTCGATGCATGTTCGTAGGGAGTTCATTTTGACGTTCTGCTAAATGAACTCCGAAAAAGTGTCAAATTCTAATGTTTTTGTCTCCTACGTAGTCGATGTTAAGTTTTCAATTGGACCAAAAGCGGATGCCTAATGTGCTTGTCAAGACAATTTTTGTTTATGTATGTCCGTTAGAGTACGAGTTATTGAGTTTAAAACACCAGTTTATTTAATTTTCACTCGTTTACAGAAAGGGCACACTCTTATCAGCACTTATACAATTATAAACAGTATCCAGAGCTGCTTTCCATGGATTCCTTTAACAGGTCCCAGTTTTTCAGTGAAAACCTTATTAAATCACGATCGCACACTTATCTGACACCTAAAATCAATCAACGAGAAGAGTGAGAAATGCAATAGCGTGGAATCAGCCTAAAAGAGTCTGTGAATTCTTTCCACTTCCCTCATTTTAATAAATAATTATAATTATTAAAGAAAGCTTCTTTTGACGAAGTCAATAATGTAGGATGGACGACAAAAATTAAGATTGAAAACGTTGCAAAAAATCATTAATGATGCATCGGTTTATGCAGCAACAAAGTTAAATAATAAAGCAATAAAAATATTAAAATTTTATTTCTCGTCTGACGAGGCAGCGGAAAGAAGAAAACTGCTAAAAATTAAATTAAGCAATCAGTCGAAAACGGGTACAGTTTTCGTGGCTCTGAGAATTATGTGATTATCCTCAGCATGTCATACACACATTTTAACGCGATTGGTTTTCAACGTATAATCAACAACATATAATATTTTGGCTAAAGTAACTTGGTTTCAAGAAATCATAAAAAAGAGCCATTAAGAAGCAGATCTGTTAGCAGCATCGTAATCATTGCATGACTTTAAGACAAAACACGCAATTAAAATCGTCTTAAAATCTAATTTGAGTCGTCTGGTTACCCCTCCGAACCTGTTGAAGTGGTCGGTGCGTTGAAATCGTCGATTTTTTTCATCGTTTTCGGGTGCCGGGTGCAGATAGCTTATTAATAAGGTTGAGAGGCATGATAATTTTAATGATAAACTATCTCTCTTGTTAATTATTGTTGTTCGGTTTGTGCCTCGTTGGTATGTGAAAAGTTTTTGGGCAGTTCCAAGCTCGCCAAACAAGTAAGTTGGTGACGGTTCCATCGAATCTCACCAAAAGTGATAAATTTTCATCAATTAAAGAGTTAATGGACCAGAAAAAGACGGTAAATTGCTCACCGCTGAAATATTTTTAGCGTTGCAGCGCTGGTAATTACTGGCAGAGAATATTTATTTAAGATTTTACAAGTCACTTTTAATTTGGCAAACCACCGGTCTTTTATAATGGGAGCCATGCAAGCGTTTACGCTAACTTCAAGTGAAACTCGGTCCTATTTTTTGTTGGTTTTACGCTTCGGTTGGTCCAATAAAGACTTCAGAGCGTATGGAATAAAATGAATTGCACGAGAAACTGCAACTGGACATTTGAATGTTTGAAATTCTCAACGCGGCCAAAAATGTCAATGCAATTAAGATGTTTCAAAAAAACATAAAATAAAGCAAGAAACATAAAATGAAAATTAAACGAGAGAAGTGAAAACACAAATAAATACACTTACAAAACCGAAAAAATTATTTAATGTAAATCGAGATCATGTTCAGAAAGTTTGGTCAGATTTATATGAAATATATAAAACAAGTTTTCCACCTTTCAGGCGATTTTTTTTCTGAGAAATGTTCTTTTGGCTTCTTTGATACAAGTACGTCGTTATAATTACACACTTCACAGACCAAATCTTTTTGGACAACTTATGATTTTTGCCTCGTTGATTGAACAAACAATTAAATTTCATTAAGCTGTCCTGTTGAACAAAACCACGAAAACTTCTGAAATATTTCTTGTTCGTGATTAAACTGACATGTTATTAATAACATCATTAATAACAAAAATCGTTTATCAATACCGAATAATCTGTAAAATTTCGTATTAAACTCGGTGCTTGTCCTGGTGATCAATCTAGGAGCCACAAAACAACTCAATTGCGCCAGAATACTTGCTTTGATCGGATTCTCGCGAAAATCGTTAAACATGAGGGATACTTTACAAGTCTTGCATGAGCACTGCTCCTTTTATGAATTTCGCCTCTTTATCGGAGAATAAGCACGTAAGAAAACAAGCCGAAACAACATAAATCGCTTTAAGGATGATAATGAGATATTTCAGATGTACAAATTATGTCTATCTGAGCATGCAATAAGTGGCTTTAATAAAAGGAGCAGGTTTTAATAAAGTGTACGAGCAGCGAGAATTGTAATTTTTGAAACTACAGCCTGATACACATTAACTAAAGTGAAGCGAAAGTAAGAAAACATCGCAGGCCCAGACTTTTCATTTAAACGGTGCCTGTGATTATTGCATATTCAGATGCATGCTGCGAGTTAATTCGCTAGATGTGTCTCTGGAAAATACTCCAGCAGCTTGTTTAAGCAAAAAAGTCAGTCAATCAAGCACCAAAAATTACATCTGGTAAAAGTGAAGTAAATTAATGATGCGCTTACATACATAATGTGTTACTATGTGTACTGTGTTTTTATGAAGTGTAAGACCAAAATATAATAACGGACCAATGAATGTCAATCAGTATTAATCACCTCCCAATTTCACGTTGCCTGAAACTGGTAAATCTGAACGTCTTTCAGCTTTTCTTGGCTATTTTAAAATAAAAATCGGCCATCTTAAAGTTAAAAAGTTATTTTCTTTTAAACCTATATAATACCGTCAGATCAACGACATCAAATTTGACTTCACTCGAGTTTGTGGTTTGCGAGTGTTTTTTTTAACCAAACCATTCCTTATTTCAAAAATTATGTATGAAGTGTTCGGCATCGAAAAAGGAATTCAAGAGAAGTTAATTGAATTCGAAGTAAGAAGCACCTTCCCATAATGGTTTATGCTTTATGATGAAACAATAAACTTGAATTTCGTTTTCGTTTCGATCAGACTCATGGAAAACGTGCCAAAAGATGGTCTCTGTAGAATTGAATGTATTTCAAGCATAAAACATACAATTATGCGAAATAAAAACAGTTTTTGGGGCACTTTCATGGAAGCCTCCGTAATGATTTTATGTATGAGCTCGGTGTCCAGAAAGAGATCATTACGCCAAAAATAAAACAACCGATCGAGGAGAAATGAAGCAACTTGTTCAAAATTTAATTTTTTAAGAGAACAAACAAAACTTACATATGTATTTCACTGGTTTTACTGATTTCAGATTGACAGAAACGTAAAATAAATTATAAACTTCAAGAATTCGAGTAAGGGCGATTGACTGTCAAAAGTCCATAACCAAATGAATCGTTGCTTTTATAAAACAAGAGTAAAACTTAAAAGAAGAAATTTGCAAGACGGAAAAAGTTCCATTAAAATCTCCATATACCGGGCGATATTCCGATAATATGAAAAACGATATTCCCACTGTTACGTGATTTAAGTCACGTTGATTTTTTTTTTAAAAAAAAACACTTCGAGAAGCTTTGTCGAAGTATGCAAGCGACGCAATTTAGGGTTTTACCCGATTTTGCTTTATTTTTAACAACATTTTTTCTTACATTTCTCCTTGCGTTAAGAGAGAGTGCAAAAGACAAAAAAATATCTGATTAAGGAGAAATATGCCGTGTCTTCATGATTAAAAAAATTTAGCTCGAAATGGAGCAGCTTTAATTGGAACCAAAATTCATCCGTAGTCTGGCTTTATTTATTGCTTCTGACCCAGATTTAAGTTTACGTGGATATTTTCGTGGTCGAAGAGGACTTCAGAGAATACTTTGAACTTTCGTCAAAAAACATAATTCTTGTCTGTTATCTCGTCTTTAAATCATTCACTTTGCAGCTGATACAGGTCCTCTGTTATTGAGTTAAAATAAAAGGCGAGAAATTATTTTCTTGCATTAAAATTAAGTCAATATAAAAGATTTACATCTACAAGCTTGGTGTCAATCATTTTGAAATTTTCAGCTTATCGTTCGGTGGACCTGAATATTTTATAAATAAACTGCGAAACAACAACGTTACCTCCTCATGAAATTGATTCATTCCCACCACTTAAGGATGCTTTATAAAACGCGTCTTGGATGCTGTCAAAAAATGATTTTCGGCGGCACTAAGCGAGAGAAATATTGAAAATAAAAATAAACAAGAACGCCTGAATCTAGACACGAATTTTACCCCCTCTTCATATCGTAAGCGTATAAATTTGGTATGTAAAAGGCACCATGTTTTGCATGTTTTCTGATTTTTTGTACTTGTTTTTTTAACAGAACATACAAGATTATTATCTGAAACATGAAGCTCGAGAAATGATCACAAAAATGAAACCCCGAAGGTTTGCAGGTCGATAAAAATGCTTAACTGCATTTTAAATAATGAAAATAACTTATTCACGAGTTTTTTATTTTGAAGCTTATAAACGAGATTTTTGAACAAATTAGCCGTAAAAGAGTAACAGGCGGTAGTTACAACCAATTGCAACCAATTCTGTAGAGAACTGTCCATGAGAATGACTAGTAATCGATGAAGCCGGAAGCTTAAAAATGTATTTAATAAGGTGAAACCCTTTCGATGTCAATAACTGATGAAACCCAGATTTTTCGTTTTGAGAAGTCATCGCAGATATCAAACCACTGTCATTTGTACCAACAGTGAAATCCTTTTAATATTCACTTAAACCTAATGGCGGGTGCTGTTCGAAGTTTCACTTACATTTTGGTTCCGAATTCACGAAAAGTCGTCTTTAATTGAATATAAAATAAGTGAAATAAGTTCCTCAAGCAGCACTTATCAAAATTACATTTAATTATCTTCACACGTTTTTTCATCTGTCGAGAAACGAGTCAAACAAAACAAAAGATTGATTCGGCATTAATTTTCATTTCTCAGTTTTCAGGCAGATTTACGTTGTAATTGAGAATGCGTGTGACTGAAAAAAGAACGCTGGTCGGCAATCTGTAGAAATCATGATCGAAAAACGCTTTCGGGCGAATTGCATTTTGCAAAGTTGTGAATCCGGTCACTTTTGTTTATTGCATTCGGTTTCTTGTAATTTTATTTTATTTTGACAGCCGGAAATTTATTGTATCGCTTCACTTTAAGACCCACAAAAATCGGTTCTTTTTTTTCAATCGCGATAAAAAAAATCCATAGTAAAATTAAAACAAAAAAGAGAGCAAAAATTAAGCAATTACTATAATGACGTTTAATAATATAGTATTTTGGAAGGAATCTTTCACCTATAACAATATCGGAAGAAACAAGAAACAGCGTAATTTTGTCGAAACGCGCGGAATTTAAAATTTGAATAATTCTTATGTGTTTTATGTGTATCATAATATAAAGTTTCAAACAGGTTTTGGCTTTTTGCAGTTTTTTATGACAAAATTTTCAATTAAAGTTTTTACCCAAAAAACCTCCAAAACGAAATCCAAAAATTACGTTTGTAATGCAATCCGAAACTGCAGTCATCGATGCGACTTTTTAAAGGAAGAAGTCACGATAATCATATGAACAAATGAACTTTCATGTAGCAATAATTGAATATTGGAATTTCCAATTTCGCGAAGCTTTCAAAAGGCCTAATGATACGATGCGGTATAAGTAAAAAACTCACTCGAAGAATTATCATTGAATTCCATTCCTTTAGTTATCAGCCGACCGAAACTTTTATTTATTTTCTTAAAGTCAGTCGAATTAATTTTCCTGTGTCCAGTTTTTTCTCTTCACTGAATGCAAGCATTACGCGTTTGGAGAAATCATAGTTCTATAACCGGTATAAACTTTTAGCACTAGGTTTAAACTTTTAGCAGTTGTTTCTAACACTTGTGAAGAAAATATTCTCTCAAAACGTTTCGAGAGCGTCAAATCAATACACTCAACATTTCTCAGCATTTTCTATGTCTTACTATGCTTAAAAATCGACATCGTGATATTTTAAAAGCCTTTCTTACTCTTTGCCTTCTTGTGCTAGAGTGAGAAACAAACATGTTTCTTTCACTCGCTCTCTCAGGGTTGCTTTGTGAAATTTATGGAATACGCGAGTTGCTTTTTGATACTCGGTCAGTTGGTCTCGAGGATTGTTAGTGAAAGATCATATTTTTATATCACAAAGCACCGCAAACGTTAAGAAGAAAACTCTAGCAAAAGTGCTATGTCTATCAATTAAAAACGTCTACAAATTCTTCAGCAAAATATGAATTGTTATGCCTGAAAAAAAGCACTGCTCCAAACTGAAAATGTGCTCAGAAAAAATAGATTTTAGTTTAAAGTTAACAAGTTATCTTATAAAGTCTTAAATTGAAGCCGTTTTAAAAACCACATTGTACTTAAATCAATTGAAATAAGTTCACATTTTTTGGCTAGGGTCAGACACAGTGACTTACACCATAAAGTCGTTGTTCCAGCTTGATCCAAGTGGATCTTAAATTCAGCATCAAAGTGATAATTTTATGAAAAAAATAGTAAAAACAGAAGAAATTTGACGTTTTGTTAAAAAAAATTGAATTGATTAAGAAAATTAAATGTGATAAATAGTAAAACTGTTAGTTTTGTGAAGATTTCCAATTCACGTTGTGTGACGAAATTTGTCATCAAAATTATCATTCCATTTGGTTCTTTGGATTAAGCAGTGGATTACGTTCGTTGTAAGTATAAAGATGAAATCTTGAGCGCATTTTTGCTTCGCAAATCGATTTCAATCAGTTTGAAATTCTTAAATGTCATTAGTCGTGTTCTCTTTTGATGCGATTTTTTGCTGAATCCACGCCCGAGGCAAAAACTATTGTACTACATATATTTTAAACTTCATACATTCCAAGAAAAAAGTCTTGACTTGAAGAAAAGACAGACGCAAATCGCCGGGTTTCGCCCCGAACACGCATTGAAGTCATTTATTTTAGCTTCAAAAAGCTACGTACGTGTATTAGGCAGATCTAATTACGGATCGATAAGTTTATACCGCTTTCTTGTTTTACAGTTTTTGATAAAAATAATAATTTGAACTGTTTTAGAAATTTTATTTTTTTCACAACACGCCTATTGAGTTCAGACATTGGTTTATAGTTGAGTCTAGCGATTCACATACATAACAAATTGGCGATTGCTTTTAGTAAAGCATCTCTTGATTAGAATTTACTGTCGAAGACTTTTCGAGTCATGAAATTTTCAGCGAACGCTTAAAGTTCATAGTAAAATATTTAACGAGTTGAAACGATCAATTAAATTCACAACCAAAGAGAAGATTCATCAATTGTGTGCTTGTATGAAAATTGATCATTGTTCAACGTTCAATTACCTTCTTGTCTTTGTCTTATTTTGTTCGAATGTTTGTTTTTATCTTTTGTTCAATCATCTATGCGGTGAAATTGACTATTCATGGCATTGTATCTGCTTTAGTTGTAAAGTCTGTTGCGTAATTTAATTGTCATACGTAGAATTTATAAACATTCATTCATTAAATTTGAAAATTACTAGACGGCAGTAAATGCAGCAAGACAGCAATAGCTGTTAGTAATCAAGTGATGTTGCTTGAGAAATTTCCATGCAAACGTTTTGCCTTTGCGTGTAGTGTTGGCTGAACAATTGCAATTTATACAAAAGCGTTTAAACAAGAGACTGAAAAATTCTGTCTGAAAGGCAACTCATTTAAGAGTCGTCAAGAGCTATCACAGAGTCACGAAAATATTGTAGAAAACTAGTAATAATCTAGTTTTTCCAAACATTGTCCGAAAATATTTTCAGTCGTGAAACACAATTTCTTAAATTCGGTTCATAGAAGACGAAAAAGAAATTAATAATTTCTTTTTTTTTGCTGCTGCAATGTAAGAGTTGATTTTTTCCGCCGTTTAAACTAGTCAGACTAGTTTTTTGTATATTAAAATTAAATTAAAAAGCGGAGAGGTATACTTAGATGTATTGGTGGAACAGCAGGAGATGAAAATATGCCGAATCAGCAATTGCCCGTAGCTCAAATATAGGCTAAAGAATTTGGCCTATGCTTGGGAAAGGTTAAAGAAATAATAACAACATTGCTGTACCTAGTTCAATATCAGAGAAGAAATAAAGTTGTGCACTTGATGTGCTTTGCTTTCGTTCTTGTTTATAAATCCAAACGTAAGTCTTGCTGAAATTCACTTCCTTTCGCGTGAAGACATGAAAGATGATGGAAAGATCAAATTAATTGCAAGCTGATAAAAACATCACGCCTCAAATATTCAATTATGTTGAAACTCTTGTAGTGTTTCTCTTTTTTGACAATGAAAGAGGTTTTGTTTCATAAAGGAAAAATAATACAATGTGCAATTGTCTCTCAGGTGTAAAATTTCTTTGACGTTTACTTCAAGAAACAATACATCATGCAAACCCGAATCCACTCGCTTCATGCAACATTGAAAAAGTAGGTTTATTTTTGTTTTAATATGTTGTACCACGATTACTTTTAATTGTTGTAGTTCAATCTTAATCGGGTTTAGAAATATATCTTTGAATTCTTCGTCACATTTTATAACAATTTTTGTTGACCTCTTTCGGTCTCGCAAAATTAATAGTTTCATCTTTTAATGTGAGTTTTCTTCACATCAAGATACTTATCTCGCGGGACTGGAGAAATAGCTTACGATTTTTAATACGCTATAATTCAATCGAAAACTCAAGAATTCATTTAAAATATCAGATAGTTCCGGCTGAAACCTTTTTTTGTGTTCGAAAAAGTCTCGGTGCTCCAATTTAATGCATGTCTGAACATTTTCAAACTGTATCATTTTGGGCGATTAATATTATTACAGCAGAAGAAAAAACTTTAAATGAGAACTGATAAGTATGAAAAAAGTCGAGGAACTTTAAATTGGAACAAAATGATCGAGCTGACGTCACTTTAAGGTTTTACCGGTGTATAATCAGTTTAATGGCTAGGGCGTTCTAACCGGTTAAGACTTAAAGCTTATAAACGAGTTTCTTAAAGTTTTTTTTTTTTAATTTATGTTAATAAATTGTGGTTGCTAGTGCAAAAAAATGTAACTCAATGTGATAACTGTTGACCAGATATTGGCCAGAATGTGACACGGCTCATTTTCCCTATCTTCACGTCAATGAGTTTTTTTTTCTGTCGTAATAATCAACTCAATAAAGTAATTTAAGAGCAAGTTGCAAGTTTGATAACTTGCTTTCATTTAAAAGAAGACGTATGAGTGAAGATTCACCTCGAAGCATATCTTAAGTCAAGTTGACAGTTTGAGAGTGAATATAGGTAACATTCATACTTGAATACAATCTCTATCTCTGAGATTTTCTTGTTAATTAACGTTCGACTGTAAATTTCTTCTCCTTGGAGTTTCTGTCAAAAATTGAGAGCTGAAGGACAATTTTAAGAACATGCTTCTTTTTATGATCCATTGAAGTCTGCCCTTTTATTCGAAGCAACCTGCATTGAAGTATGCATAATTGATTTTTATGATTCGCCCAAAAAATGCAATGTCCATTTAGTCGTGGAACAGCCAATTAAGAGAAGCTTATTATAGATTTATCTCCACCAAAATCTTCGGCTAAAGGAACAATTTACCTTAAAAAATACTCCATTGTTGGTGTAAAAAGCATCAAAGAGGAAATAAATAAAAAAAACAATAAAATATAAATTAAGAGGAAAATCGAACATAATAATTGGACGTTCTTCGTTTTATCCTTCTCCTACTTATTCTTGGCATATAAATTTCACTTCGGTTCATCACATTGAACGCTTGGAAAGTGAGAAAGTAAAACAGGCTCGCATTAATACGTTATCACTTTTTAAGGTGCTGTAAACAGAGCATTTCTTTTCTTTTTTATCAATTTCTGTGGCGAAATAATTTTAAATGATTCATTAACCCGTAAAAAGTACCAAAGTGAGCACGACTGAGAGAAGCCTGCATGAGAGAAACGATATCACAACAGTTTAATCACAAAATTGTGCGAACAAAGTCATAATTAACAAGCAGGAAAGAAATTCCTTTGTACCGGCGACAAAAAATGACAATTCGTTAAAATTCCACTGCTTAAACTTGCGACCAAAAATTGGTCATGTATCAACTAAATTAAATGTTGATTTAATTAATTTTGCCAAAATATATCATTCTTTTTTTTTAATTTATTTTCTCTGATGTTTTAAAGGCTGGTCCACTCTTTTCACAGCAAAGAGTATAATTGTGAGTTGATAAATTTCAGGCTATGTTTGGTATTATTTGTCAATTAAAAACTTCAAATAAATCAAAGCAGATGACTTTGACTTGACGATGTCGTACATTGAATAAATAACAATTAAGTTTAATGTAAAACCTTTTCAATTTGATGGCACATATAACAACATTTTGGCATCGGGTTTGTTGATTTAACCATTAAGATTAAGATTTTTTCACTTATGACTTTTATGATGAATAATGAAGACATTGAAAAGAAATGCAAAAAGTATTTGGGAAATTAAAAAAATTACACAGCTGTATTATTAAGAACTTCCTGAGATATAAGACGGTTGTTTCACATAACAAACTTCAAAACAAGACAGATTTTGGTAGTTTTAAAAAATCATTGCGTACTCATCAACCTGAAAACTTTAAATGTATTCAAGATGAAAAGGCTTGTGGCTACCTAGTTCAGCAACTTTTTGCAAGATTCTTCTGCTACTGTTTTCTTCTTACACATTTGACATAAAGTCCCATGACACGAGAGGTCAACGTTTTATTATCATCATAATCACCAATGATTTTATTGCATTTGTGCTAAAAAAAAACAAGCTCTGACTAACACTTTGTTAACTTTGTTCGCTAAAAATTATCTTCAAATCGGAAAGGTCTACTACAGCTTGCAAAGGTTCTGTACACTTAAATTCCCAGTGAATGTATTATTTAAGAATAATTCTTTACAGTGCTTAGGTGTAGGTATTCATCGTTTTTAAGTCTGTTTTTATTAATTTAGAAGAAAAAATTTAAACATGTGATGAAAGAGTAATTGCGAGAGAAAACATTTAAAAGTCCGCTGAAAACATGCCACTGAGTTTATAATTAAATTGGAAATAAATTTCATTTTTTACTAGAAATTTCACATGACAATGATTTTCATAAGAACTTTCAAATGTCAATGCTTTCTACAGAGCGTTGTGTAAAACCTGGTTCTAAAAATAAAAGTCATCAAACCTTTTCAGAGAAAAAACTTGAAACTATCAAAACTCTCGCCACAATGTTTATTTGTGATTCCAAAAGGGAAATAACGAATAATAACCTATTTCTGGTTCATACATCTCTTTCTCTTTTTGTTATATCTAATTGCAAAGCAAAAAACAGCGTTCAGGCTGCTGGACAATTCGGGGAAATACAAATATAAGCTGGTCAAATAACGTAGCTTAACTAGGACGCATCTTAATTTGCGAGATCACGAAGATTCAAATAATCCGAAATATGAAGATTGATTTATGATAACAGAATAAATTTGGTTAAATTCCAGAGAACAGGTTGTAAATTACTCCATCGAATGTCAAAAATAGTTGTTTTGGTTTCTTTTTGGTTGATTTGTTAGTTCAAATTTGAATAGAAAAGACGGCTAATGTTTATAAAAGAGGAAATCGCTTTCGGGGTTTCTGAACGAGATTTTAGGTGGAGAGATGTCTAACTGAGTGATCGTGAATATTCTTTGTTGTCATTTCTTTTAAGGTTTCATAGTTTAAATTAAATCGTGGGACATGGTCGACACTAATACAGTTGGATTTAAAAAATGACGAGAAAAGATGCTTGAAACAGGTTACTCAACGAATTAAATTTTTTATGAAAACAAATCACCGTTATAAAGATTAGTTTCCATGCTATTTTTAAGATCTGCAACCAGAAAGTTCGATTTTTGCCAATTTAAAAAAGTGAAACTTCTGTTGTATGAAATTGCTTCAAAAATTTTGATATAAATATAAACTGTGAACATACTAACAAAATGTGCATCAGCTCCTCGAAAAGTAGAATAATGTCGCGCACATTAAAATGCTCCATGCCTCGATTTGAAAATGCATTTGCTCGAAAAAATTATGAAATGTTTCAAGGCTCACAATTTGCATAACAACAATGCAGCAATAAAGCAAAAATCAGTGAATTTTTTGCTAAATTTGAAAGAATATTTTTTGAAGCAAAATTTTGGTTTTTATCCAGCTTAGACTCAATATGCTCACAAATGAAACAAATGCACATAGATTAAAGTAAATATTTAACATGAACGAGACACATTTGCTTCGTTGTGCCCTAGAGACTTTTGATGAGCCTACTTTGAGCCATGCTAACATGAATTTCTGCCGCATGGATCTTTATGGTACAAGGAAAGTTTCTGACACCTTTCTAGCGTTAAATGTTCACATGTCAAAGTTATTTGATACATTTATTATTTAAACTAGTTTCAAAAATCAGATTGGAACTACTTGAAAAAAGTTTGGAAATTGTAATGGGAGCTTTTTTCAGATGTCAATCTGCTAATGATAGAAAGATGCCGCGGACAACACGACAGTATTTGAAAAATTTGAATTTTTTGTATGGGATAAAGACTGCCAATCCATACAAAACCGTTCAAAATTTTCAAATTCGGTCGTGTATGCATCGATAGAAAGAAAATAATCGGAAATCGCTTCTTACAACTTAATTTTATGAAAAACTATTTTTTAGACAGACAAACAACTTGTTTAAGACAAGTGTAAAATAACCAAGGCAATCTAGCAACTCGCTGTTCAGGGTTGTCTGAGTGTGATTTCAGTGAATTTTTTTTGGAATTGCTTGTATAGTCAATGAGTCCCGAACTCGTAGTTCTAAGATAAAAATTGAGCATTTTTATAATAACTAATACGTGTTACAACTTTGAATTTCTCACAATGAGAAGAAATCGATTTTTGAATCACGTAAAGTAGTTAATTTAAAGTTTCTAAAAGCATAGAAAAATAATGTTTCATATCATACAATTAATCATCAAATTTACTTCAAAGAGAAGAGGAGTATTGTGAAGAAGAAATAAGAAAACACGTCAATTTCTACTTGTTATTAAATAGCTTCAAGCATCAAGTCAAGAAAATAATTACAAACTTCTCACATGTCAATAGATTTGCTTACATAAATCCATCAATACCCCAACAGCTCCAGAAACGGGGTCAATCGGAGAACATGTAATGCAATGTAGCTTTTTAAACTAAAATCCGGATACACTGAAATCGCAGTTTTTCGGCTCACTTTGGGCGATCTAAATTAAGTTTTTTCTGACTCTCGTATAATATGGCCCGGTTGTGGCTGGTCAGGAGGAGAAACTTTATTGCAAATTGTATTGAATTTCTTTTTCATATTTTTTTCATTTTCTTTTTTTGCAGAAATTTCATCCAATATAATGAATATAAAATCGATCAGAAAACGACTTAAAAAGTCATCGCTATCCCCTATGATATAAAGCAACGTGGAACTATAGAAGTAAGAGAGGGAAAAACTGATTCACAAAAAATACGATAAATGTAGAAAGCAAAAACAAACAAGGCAAAAACAAGACCTCAAAAACAAAATAAAAAGATCATCGACTTCTTGCCGGGATTTGAAAAGAAAAGGTGAATAAGAAAAGAACCACAAAAAGGCGAGAAGAGAATCAAAAAATACATGCTACCTATATTTACTACTATAACGGATAATGAAATGACATCATCAGCCACAAGCATGGATATTAGTGAATCGTTTCGAGCCGAGGATTTGTCTAAAACAGATTTCTTTGACTTTGTGTCGGCTCCACCGGAACAAGACGGTAATCACGCCCCGCAAAACAATAGCAATGTGAACACCAGCAGTAATGACCAGCCTCTCCAGGGCTTTGATCAGGTGAGTTTCCAATCTACTTCAATGGAACTGCCGAAATGTGCCCAGCATCACCTTAATTGCATCGAGATAAACTTTCGGTTAATTAAAGATTTTTTAAAGAGCTCGTTTTGGCTGACGTTGTCGTAAAGTTGTACAGATTTTTAAATTACACAAAGTAGATAAAAGGCCTTAAGCAGACAGAGAAATCAAAAACATAAAAAGCAAAGCCGCGGCGCATTATCAAGTCACTTAAACTGTTAATTAAAATGAATTAAAATCAACTTCTGGCATTATCAAAAATTGTCCTTATCTTATCTTAATAGCTGCTGAATTGCGACAAAACCGTAAACTCTCTGGCTTGAAATTTAAACACACTTTGTAAACTTCGTTAGCTTCTGTTTATACTGACCAAAAGAAGGAACGAAGCTTAAGCTACTTAAATGACTGTCTATCTCACAGGATGAAAGAAAGAAAACATCGAGTTAAGATAATTGAGGAAAATGTTTGTAAGAGAAAATTCCTTCATTACGTATTGGGCAAACCACCCAAATTCCAAAATTCACAAAGGCATTTCTTTGATTTAAGTTGAAAGCGATTAAACCGCTGCACATGAAAGAAAAGATCTCTTAGCGACTTAAAGTGATTGCTCCTGTGTCTGCTTCGTGAGCTACCCAGCATATATCTGACAAGCACGCATGTAATATTTTCTAAATTAATTTAACATGAATTGACGATTTGTACAATTTTTTATGTGTTGGGTTCTCCGATGCTTTACATACCTCCGCTCTGCTCAGCACAGAGCGAGAATTTGGAAAGTATAAATTCGCAACGAGCCCAGCATGAGGGCTCTAATTGATACTGTTTTGATGGTCAAAAATGATTTTAATTACTCTTGTCTTTACTAAAATATGTCGAGCGTAGTTTGCAGGTGTTTCAAAAATGCTTTTCTTAATCTACCAGTAATTTTTGTTCGGGGTTTCCTGGTTCATAGCATGGGTGTTAAATATTGATGAAGTCTTCGAAAAACTTAAAATAATTACACACTGAGTTAAAAAGACGTAGGAATTTCAAATAAATCAAAAGAAAAAAAAAACGGCAATTGAGAAACGAAACGCATTTCAAAGCGCAAAGCTAGAAATTCAATGTATCATGAAACAGCGCGCACTGCGAAAAATTTCTCTGGTGGAATGTTTTCCTCAACAAGTTTTTGAAGAATTTTCAAGATTCCACTCATTGTTCACTGTTTGTTTTGCTGCAACCAATAAAAAACCTATCTAGCTATACGACTCCAAGACTTCTAAGATGCTTTTCCATGTTTAGAAAATGCGGAATGACTCGACTCTCGTACCTGATTAAATTTCAGCAAACTCGGGGAGACAAACGACTATGAAGCACGGGAAGAACTGGGGAGTGTGGGGCCGCAAATAGAGTGTAGGGCCGTAGTTGAATTAAAATGTGCAGACTTGAAGTAGAGAGGCAGACTGATCGCTTCTATTAAAATAAAAAGACATATGAAAAATATAAGAAAAGGAACGAAGGAGAAAAAGAAAACAAGTCAGACACTTTGTGTCGTTTATCATTCCAACCAGCATTCAACTCGGTATTGAGATCATTTAAACTTTATTGAGTTCAATGTATAAGAATACTTAAACACATCAAAAAGCGTTTTCATGCAGTCTCGCTTATGGTTCACGCTTAGTTACAGACCAAAAAGCCTATTAATGGTAATGACTAATGGTTCTAATGGCGTGTATACATTGTAACATTAGTAAATGGAACGACCTGAGTCTGAAATGTCTACTTAAATATGCGTACGTACGATCATAAACGCCAATCTGTGCTTTCAATCCCGCTGGCTATTCGCCAGCTTATCTCAGATTTTTTAATTAAAACTTGGGAGTTATCTGCACCACGTGTCAATATATGCTTGTTTATCCGAAAAATGAACTGCTGTTATATTAAATAAACCTCATCTCGTCGTTTCAACGATGAATTTAGTCTAATACGTTTGAACAGCAATTCGTGAAGAAAAAAACAAAACTTTGAGCACACATCATTTTAGATAGTTTAGGCTTGGAGAAAAAAAAATAAAATCGTCGAGATTTGTGTTAGACATTAAAATTACCTATCTACGAAAATTACGTCACATGAATAAAAGCTAGTCGAACATATAAAACAAGTTATGGCAAACCTAATTTTTGCAAAGCATTTACCTTGTTGCTGCTATATATAAATCTTACTAAAATGACACTCCTTGTACGAGCGGAGAAAAAACCTTTAAGTCTACAACACGATTGAATTAATGCTCACATTTATAAGACATGTATTTCGTCTACAAAACTGCGTTCTGTTGTGATACTGTTGTATACTTAGGTGGACTAATTTTGAAAAACCACGTTACAAATACAAGGTGGCTTGGAAAAATGTGTACCGGCGTAGATCTTATTGAAATAAATATTAGTTTGGGTTTAAGGCTGATAATAGTTTTTACTGCTATCAAAGGAATTAAATATTCAATTTTGCTACGAGAGGTCTGACCGTTGGTGCGAGAAAGGCAGGCATGAATGTTTCGGCCAGCCATGCAATTAAAGTATTCATTAGTTGACAAGACTCTTTTGCAATTTAAATAAACCAGCAAAAGTCTTGTTTTTCTAAAAGTCAAGTTTTGCGGAGAATTTTTTTCATGCATGCAAAGTGACTAGCTTAAAGAAAGATTTAAACGCGTGGATTTTACGAGAAATTCGTAAACTTGCAGCTCATCAGCAGACTCTAAATCATTTTATTGTTTTGGGTTATAAAAGAATAAATTGTTTATGATGTTCTTCTTGATTCAAAAAATTATTCAATATGGTGTGAATTATTTCAACTCATTATGAACAAATAAAACCATAAGTCAGATGTAAATTAAAGTAAATATTAAAAATACGAAAATTAACTTTTCCTTTATCTTTTACTGAAAAGTATTTGGATTTTGTATTGAAAATTAAATGATGGATCGAAATCATTTTGAAGTTTCACTGCAAAAAGTAAACAAAAATTATTAGCAAGTCACAACCGGGCTTTTATCGTCGTAAAATAAATAAGCAGACTCAAAGAAGAAAAAACCAATCCCTTTACTCCGCTGAGACTCCTAAAAAATATTGGCAAAAACTTCAGAGAATCTGTATGTTTTGTCGTCAAGGCAAACAGTGTATCATGTGCGTTGTCTGGTTAGACCGGTCAAAATGCATCGGCGTATGCCCTATTTACGCGTGAAAATTTAGGGTTGCTATGATGTTTAGTTCCTGAGTTTTAAAAGCCTTGGACGTTTGACGAAAAAACTCTTACAGAAACGTCGAAAAAAGCCTCTCATACATTCGAAAACAGCTAACTCTTTTGAGAGTAATCAATCACAGCCAAAATCATAATTTTTGTACTGTGTTTAAAAAGCTACAAAAACGTTCAATTGATGAGTTACACATTGAACAAACGTTTTGAATCAAACCATTTTAAGAGTGATTTCGTGATGATCGCGCAATTTGTTAAATCGCCTTTCAATTTTATTTTGGTGTCAGATTTACTTTATGAAGAAGTGCAAAGCTCAATCAATTTCTCCATCAACAATTCTCCATCTTACAGTTAAGTCTGCTGCCGACAAGTTGAAGAGATGTATCTCAGAAATTAAAAAGTCCATTTACACATCGATGAACTCATGATTGAATGTCAAATTAATTGATATTGGGTGTTATAATCCAAAAGTTAACGTACAAGAGAGAGAACGTTTCACTTCGATCTTGATTGCATCTGATCTTGATTTTAACTTCGAACTTCAGCAATTGCAATTCTTCAGTTTAAACATTTAGCAATAACAGCAACCACCGTAAACATTTATTATCATAAAAATCAGGTCGCCGCTTCGTGAAGACAATAACCATTACAGGAAACGATTGATAAAAAGCGGCTTAATTAATTAAACTTATTATTTCTCTGGCGACAGAAAACCACCCAGGCCATCAGCAAAAACAAACATTTCTGTCAATTTATCAATTTCATCATTAATTTACTTTTTCTTTAATTTACCTCGTCTACTTCATCAAGAAGATGTACATCATCATAAAGCATAAAAAACATGAATTTTGTGCATAATTACTTTTTGGCACGCAATTTACAGTGTAAAAACTGAATTTCATTGAAATCGTTACTTCACAGACTTTGTGACGTGCTTTATAAATATTCCCAAATGTTTATTATAATTTGCAGCTATGCTTCTTATTAGTATGTCCGACCGTAGGTGCTTTTAAATTAACTTTTAACGATTTCGCATAATGCGAAATTCACTTTATGTGAATCTTTTCCACTTAATCAACACGATGCTGTTTCTTCTGAAAAAAGAAAAGAACCAACAAAAGCTTGTTGGACATTTATTCTTCTTTTAATATGTTGCTTCACAGCTTTTTTCTGGTCAAATAATATGAGTGCCCACCCGGTGCAAGTGAGACTTAAATAAATAAGAAAATAATAATGACATATAAACACTCGATAATTTATTGGTACGTTCCGCAAGACTGCCGCATCGGAATGAAGTTATAAGCCTTAGTACTTGTAATTTATTGCCCAATTGCGTGTGAAAATGGAAAAGAACAAATTAAGAACAAACTCATTTTGAGTAAGATAAATGAATTATGAATTATAAAGATTTCAATGTTTCGATGTTGTTATCTCTGTTGTCCTGTAAAAAAAACATGTAAGCAGATAGCTATTCCAGCAAGACGTTTTTTCGTCTTCAATTAAAGACCGTCATTAGAAATTATCAACAAGAAGATAGAAAAACTATTTACAGTTAAAAACATTAAAGCTTCGAATATTTTTCTTTATGATTCTATCTCTTTTCATTGTATTATTTTAATATGTTTTTCCTTCAACCAAACAAGATTTCTTCCATTCATTGTTTTGCTTCACGCGGTTGATAATTTTTCCTCTGCAAATTTCCAGCAGACAATCCAAGAAATTAAATTTATTGGAAAAACTTGGCGATTGATCGATAAGCACTGCGCGATAATAAATTTTCTCTCGTTAACTGTTGACATGTTTTTTTTAAATAATAAAAGCAGCTCCAGCAACGTCAAATACATTTTTCAATACTTATTCCTGCAAGCGTGACGAATATATATGCACATGTATGTTGAACGAAGCCATTACTTGAGATGAGATCCCTAAGTTGTAAATTATTTATTACCAGAAAGATTATTCATTGTTGATAATAGTGATTTCGTGTGAAAAATGTATCTTGATGATGTTTCTAGTCACTTTATTGAAGTCACTGATTCTTCTATTAACAGTTTTGGGGAGCCGAGAAAGAAACACAGCAACGCTTAGAATCTGCCATATTTGAAGACTTGAATCGTTATTGCTGGAATCAACAAAATGCTGCCAATGTTTCAATTTCCTCCGCGACTACAAACGGCAGCAACAATAATAGCCACGGTAGCCACAACAATTCGGTCCCACAAGTGCTGGGCAACAGTGATGGACAGGTATTGATTCACTTCGTTTTATTGGCCTGACCTCAATGTGGTCTCTTCTTTTTTGATAGAAATTTTAATGCTCTCTCTAAAAAATCTTTTCTAATTTCAAAGATTTATACGATAACCGTACTGAATAGTTCATCAGCGGATCAGTGGTTAAGAAAAGACATTTCAAGCAACAATGACCAGCCGAGTGCATTGGACATCAATTTGGACACTATATTGAGTAATTACCCGTACGTAAAGACAGAATGTTTTTCGTACGACGACAGCGGTTTTGGTACGGCCGAAAGCACAAAAGAAGACATCAATTACCAACATCCACCAACACCACAACTTCTGCAGCCGCAGTCAACCGGAGTTACCACAACGAGCGTTTTGCTTGAAAGTAATTTGAGCGCAACTAGCGATTTAATTAGCTACACTGATATGTCCAATAACAATAACGAATGGAACATAGACCGAAATGAAATAAAAGACTGGGAAACATGTGAAGCTAATGTAAGAACGAATCATTCGTGATTTTTGAATTTATGTTAATTGAATTTCTCTATCTTGCTTCGCTCATAGGAATCGCCAGAGTCGCTTCTTCGTTCGGCACTGCAGGGTAAAGGCTATGCTAAAACACTGCACTCGCAGAACGGCATAACTGTGATTCCGGCGCAGAATTTGGTCAAAGATGAAGAACTTCGTCGAGCTTTGTTCACCAACGAGCAGGTGCGTGACTCGACACTTTTTCTCCCCTTCAGCCGTTTAATAGCGGATGAATCTAATTGAAATTTAAATGTATTTAAATGCAATTTTAATACTATTTTCATCTCTTCTTTTTTACAGGAAACTCTCACGTTCGCCGATTCAACACTGTCTAATTCGCTATTTGATGACAGTCAAACCCCTCAATCAACACTCTCGCAACATGTTGTTGCTTCAGGTGTCGTTGACGACATGTTCCTTACTTTAGACAACGCTTTCACTGATGAGTTTGAGAAAATGAAACGCATCGCAAACGAGGTGCAGCATTTTTGCACGATTGATAGTCAGGGAAACAGCTACGGGGAAGTCATCACGATTGAAAATAATGCCATTAACACCACCCCAATTCTCACAACGAACGATCTTACTAACAATAATAGTTCAACTATCAACAACAACAACAACACTGGAAAAATTAACAAAAATAGAGGTAACGGCGCAATCAAGACAACGAAAAAGTACAAAAAATCTCTAAGCAGTTCCAATATGCTGAACAACAATAACGATACAAGTACAATTAACAATAACTTGAAAAGTGCTATAAACAATTTGCCGACCGCAAGCAGCAATAATAGTTCCGCATCTGTGATGGTGTCGAATGCCAACAGTGTTAGTCCTGGATCTGGCACAGTTTGTAATGGCATCAGAAAGGAACGTTCGTTACACTACTGTTCGATCTGCTCTAAAGGCTTCAAGGATAAATATTCCGTGAATGTGCACCACAGAACACACACAGGTAAATTCACAACTAAAGCAGCATCAAAACATTTTTTAAACCTTATTTCCTCTCAACTTAGGTGAAAAGCCCTTCTCATGTTCACTATGCGGCAAAAACTTCCGCCAAAAAGCGCATCTCGCCAAACACTATCAGACGCACTTGCAAAAAAGTACCAGCGGTTCTTCAAAATCAAAACATCACCAGAAACAGCCCATCTTAAACGCACATTCGCAACCCATCGCACAAACTTCAAGCCTTAATGTGATAAATGTTTAGACAATTCCGGTTCATTCTGAGAGAATTTTTGCGATCAATGTGAATCATTTTGTTAGTTCCCATTAGAATTAACTAATTATGTGTTAAAAGTTTTTTTCGAGATCTTTTATTAGGAATCCGTTTGTAATTGACATTGCGTCGTTATTTTTTAACGATGGATAAATTTAAGCAAGTTCAAAAAGATTTCAAGCAGAGGTTTTTTTAGGATTTAAAATTAGTTGCACCTGTGTCCTACACCTGAAAAAACTCAAGCTTTGAAATTACACCTCTTGACACTACTGGAAAAAGCCACGAGAACTTCATCGAAGAATATTGCCATTTTAAAACAAAACAATTTCTAACCAACACATTGTTAAACATTTCGGCGCTTATTTTTAACGATTATAAAGAATGTACTGCTTAGTTCCGTGTCTCTTGCGTTCGTACAAGCAAGCTGAAACACTGAAAAGCTATGTAAATATTTAATTGTTTCAATTGATTTTATTTTAAATGCCACGTTGATGTTTCTGTTGTTTGGAAGAAATTATGATCGATATTATGATGGATGAATAATCGAATTCATCATAACGTACAGGGAATGTTTTAATGAAGCGCCTCATTACCAGATAAAACATGAACATTCCAACTAACCACGAAAAATCAAGCTGTGAATTTTGTTTATTTTTGAAATTGAAAATTTTGTTGCTGTTTTGGTAGAATGATTTATTTATGTAATTTATTAGCAGCGTTGTTGTTGTCATCAAGAGATTTTTATTTATTTTAGTTTTTGCAGCTGACATAGGTCTAGATAAATAGAAAAATTGCCATTACGGTTTTTGTAAACCGCAAAAGTTTTTTTCAATCATATTAAAGAAAAGAAGCGTCAAACGTTTTTCCATCTTTGAAGTTTGAATAACTTTTAAATGTGACAAAAATCTTTTCACAAATCCTTTGCCACAAATAATTGCGCTTCAGATGTACGAAAACCGCTCTTAAATGTACTGAAATTCCATTCACAATACTTTAATAGAAAGCTGCCAAGAAATGTTAGTTTCCTTAGAGTAAAGCCCAACTGATGGATGCTATTTTTAAATAATTTGAATTCATGCAATTTTTGATTACCATTATTGTTTTTTTCATTGAAAGTAGATAATTTATATATGTTTTGTTTGGTATAAATGTTTTTCTTACAAAATTCTGTCCCAGTGATAATGTTTCGAAAGTTTATGAAAAAAATAAAGTTCAATTTTTCTTTAAGTGCGTGTTGTCTACGTTTAAACTCCTTTCCTGCATGGTTTAGGTGCGAAATACACTTTTACAGGCTTGCACAGCTCCAGTTCATTTGATGGTTTTACAGCAAGGCATATCGAAAGCTCAATTTGTGAAGTTTCAGTCCAAATTCCGTGAGACAGAAGCACGCTGGTTCGTAACCGCCAGTTGTTTCTAGAAACTTCGCCTTCGCGCTCACTCAAGATCCTTTTGAGGTCTCGCATCCGAGGAACAACAAAGTGAACGTTCTGATCGGGATATTTAATTTTGATTCTCAGGTCTTGAAGTTGGCTTCTCTGCAGATTTTCGACTTCTGCGTTTAAAGGCAACGCTGCAATCAGCCCAGCAGTTACTTTGATAATGTTTTCCATTGATGTAGCTTCATCAGGTTCAACTATTTTTGCTGTGCACATTTTAATCTGCAGGAATAAATAAATTTATTTAAAGCCTGAAGGCTGCGAAAGTGCTTGACTCACTTTAAAGTTGGTTGGCGTTGGATTCTGCCACAAATTCGCAGCTTGGACGATCGGCAAAATGCCCCTCGAAACTCGTCCAGGTTTCGGATCATTTACGCTTTCCAAATACGACAGAATAGACTGAGTAAATGCGTCCAACAACAGTTCTGTGGAAAAGTTGTTAATTTAAACTTCAGCTTTCAAAAATATTTACGCTGCTTACTTGGGTAAAGACTCAAAAACTGTTGAGCATCTTTCGCTGTGTGAAGCAATAGTTGACATGGTGACAGAGCTGATTGTGATTTGTCCTTTACCGCCAAAACTAAGTTCAACGCACTTGCTCGGAGACATATTTGCTTCACGAGCAGAGAATCGTCTAAGGTTAGATTCGAGAACAAGTTTTGCAAGCGCAAGCACTTCATAATAAGCTGGTTGAGACTTTCTTTTGATGGTGTCCGGTGAGTCATAACATTAGCTTGAAGCTGTTCCATTAGCAGTTGAGCGCCCAGAAAATCTCTTGAAAAGTTCGCGGTTCCCGATAATTCGGGATCTATGGACGCCAAGCGGTTAAGGTTGTTTGAAGCAGCTTGTAGCAACGCCTGTCTTGCGGTTTTTGCAAAATATGTGGCTTTAATATTAGTCAGCAATGTTTCGAGAAACTGTCTTGACCCATTTGCAGGCATTTCTCCCAAAGTCATATCCGATTGATTTCCCACTGGCAAGTGGGGAACAAATGTTGGCATCGTGTCACGTAAATAATCGTAATGTTTCAGTATTGTGTCAGGAAAGAGACTCAGCATGGGCGTCAGGTTTTTGGCCGCGTTAAACAGCAAAATGAGAACACAGACATCTAAATGAGAAAATATAATTAGATTTGACTTCAATTTTTGAGCCAGATTAGTCTTACACGCAGGATCTTCCACATCTTTCTCGGCACTGTCAAAGAACGGATGATCTTGAAGAAGTTGCGGTGTCAAAGACATACAAAGTTCCGGATGTTTCATGCCCACTCTTTGAAGACAACCGTAGGCAGAAAGCTTGTCTTGTGGATACTTTGACAGCACGTCGAGAACTTTTTGAACGACCATTGTGAGGCAAACTCGAGTCGATACTTTGCAAGCACCAAGCATTAGATGAAGCCCTTCTCGAACTTCTACAGAATAATCTTCTAATGATCCTAGCATTACTTCAATCTGATCTTCTCTTAGGATAATATGTTCTGAAATCTTCGTCAAGCTGTGAATTGCTTGTAAGCGAACGCTCTCAATTTCGTCGTTGAACATATCAACCAGAAAATCCAGGGAAAGCTCCGCAAATGGTGGATTTATCAAGGCGAGACGGCAAAGAGAGTTCACGCTTGCCATTCGAACCTCGAAAAATTCGTCTTCAAGTCCCTGCACAAGTGCACCGCAAGCTCCCGAATCAATAAGTGAGATCGATTCGCTGTTGACGTATTCCTGGGGTGCATCGTCTGCCCATTTTCTTCCGCTCGACCATTCTCCACTTGTGTAATTTTCCAACGCCCGTTCGTGAGATGTTTTCTTGCGCCTCATGTTGCTCATCAACTTTTTGTCCAACGTTTGAAACAAAAACTCGCTGTTAACTTGATACAAGCCTCCCAAAAGTTCAGCTGCATACGAACGGATTTGCATTGACAAATCGCTGATAGCAGAACAGATTTTTCCGAAAGCATCGTCAATCAATCGAATCTCGGTTTGCGAATCCAGTTTGATTAGGTGTTCAGGGTGTCTTTGACTTAGCTCGAAAATAAGTTGCAAAGCTTCTCGTCTTCCGCACTCATAGTCGTCCTTCAAAGCTCTCTCAGCACGAAAATAAAGTGATGGCGGTAGTTGAATTGATCGGTTTCCCATGCACAGCAGTGAGTTCATAGCTTGAGCGCGAACCCGTGCATCTGATGAATCCATGTAGTGTGAGATCAGTGCCATGAGTTCCTTTTCTGCATCCTCTTTGCTAGCGAATGCGCCTATTAGTTGAATTGCGTGTCGCTGAACGTTGTGATTAGTAGACGAAAGTTTGAGTTTTGCAACTTCGACGACTTTCGTGAGGATTGACTGCGGCACTTTGTCTTCCTTCTCCAAATCTCCAATGCGAAAGAGAGATGTGAAGGCTTGATTGACAACCTTTGACGACTCTTCACCTTTCAGCAATAGCAAAATTTCGTCGAGAAGCAGACTAGCATCGATGCCGTGATCAACAACGAAGTCGCTGAACAGGTAAAGGATTTTCACTCGAATGAAATCTTTTTCCTTACGGAAAAGCGATGACAGGAAATGTATAGCTTCGGGTCCAATGTCTTCAATGTTGGGACAATCTGAAATTTCGGCTAGGATCAGAAGAGTTTCGTTGCTGTTGGCACTGTTTTCAAGACGTTTGATTAGATTTGCGATGGACTTCGAAGAACTTTTCGCTTGAATTCTGATTTTCTTTTTCGGCGTTTCAGGTCCCTCGATCTGCAAAGTAAAAACTATTTAAAGCACATATTTTCCACACGCTCCACCTTGCCCACTCACCACAACTGTTGATGAAGACTCTGAGTAATGTCTTTTCTGTACCGTAGCCATTTCTTGGTCAAATTGTTTAAATTCTGAATCAAAACAATGCAGCAATGAAAGGTTGTTTCGACCTCCACAAAACCAACGTCAACTCTACTCAAGACGAGTGCCAGTCTCGTTCGGTGATTCACTAAAGAAAGAAAAATTCCGACGTTCAAAATTACTAGAATTCAATCAATTCACTTAAATATAATAAGTTCAAAGCCATTCAAATAAGCGAGACTCATGGAGTGGTTGTTCGGAAAGAAGATGACTCCCGACGAGATGCTAAGAAAGGTAGCGTTCAATAGTTACAATTTGATTTGATGTAAACTGAGTTGTTTTTGTTGACCTTCGTAAATTTTAGAACCAACGAGCTCTCAACAAAGCAATGCGGGACCTTGATCGCGAAAGGATGAAGATGGACCAACAAGAAAAGAAAGTTATCGCCGACATCAAGAAGCTGGCCAAGGATAATCAGATGGATGCCGTAAAAATTATGGCTAAGGATTTAGTTCGAACCAGAAGACAAAGCAGGAAATTCATGTTAATGAAAGCTAATATTCAGGTAAAGAAAAGATGCACGTCAGTGTTTAAAATGTATTTTATGCATTCTATTTTCTTTTGTTCGATTCTAGGCTGTGTCCTTGAAGATCCAAACGCTCAAGTCTCAGAACACAATGGCTCAGGCAATGAAGGGAGTCAGCAGAGCGATGATGAACATGAATCGTCAAATGAACATGCCGCAAATACAGCAGATCCTCCACGAGTTCGAGAAGCAGTCTGAGATCATGGATATGAAGGAAGAAATGATTAATGATGCGATCGACGACGCAATGGAAGATGAAGGCGATGAAGAAGAAAGCGATGCTGTTGTGTCCCAAGTTCTTGACGAGTTGGGCTTGCAGCTTACAGATCAATTGTCTGGATTACCTCAGGTTTGTTGCATATTTAGCTAGCGCTCCAAAAAGAAGTTATTTGCGACAATCATTGTATTTTAGGCTTCTGGATCACTATCAGTCTCGGGAGTTAAGCAACCTCAAGCTGCAGCTGTTGGAGGTGGTGCAGCTCCGAGTGGTGGATCTGCAACCACTCCAGTTTCTGACGCAGATGACGAATTACAAAAGCGCCTTGACAACTTACGTCGTGAATAGGTTCGCATCACCTTATCTGTCGATGATTCATCGAAACTCCATTCGTAATTTAATTTCCAATTCTACCCTATCAACCCAAGGCGAACAATTAAACTTTGCTATAAATAAAAGATTTATTTTAAAAACTTTTAACGCATATTATCATGAAGATATTTCTACAACTTGCTCTTCGCCCCCTTTGGAACCACGTTAATGAAACTCTTAGCCATCGGATAAAGCTGCTTGGTAGATTTGAATGCTGTGAGGTCTGAAATTTTTTGCTTTTGCACTGAAGATTCCTCAAGTTTTTCTTCAACGTCTTCCGTTTTTTCAATGTTCTCGGGATTGGACAAGATGTGAATTGAAAGCGATTGGCGTGAAGGTGCATTTGGAACAATGAAAAGCTGCAAAAGAGTTTTGTATGTAAAAAAATTTCAACAATAATCAACAGTACCTTGTAATATTCGAGAACTTGATCTTTACTGATTGTCGACAAAATTTCCACTTCCTTCTTGCTGCGGTCAAAGTGATACTGTTGCAAAGCAATTTCGTTCATATAGTGAGAGTATTGAGAAGACATTCGCTTCGGCTTCTCTAGCTTCATCGATTTCAAAGCGGATTTGTGACGATCAAACTCTTCTACAGTCATTTTATCGAATTCTTCCTAAATTTTAAGTATTTAAGTAATAAATTTTGCAGTTATTATTCCTGTCAACTTACTATCATTGAATGCAAGAAGTTGTCAATCCTTGTCTCAACAAACTCGGGGTGCTTTGTCGATTGAACTAAAATACGCAAGCCCTTTGCACCGTTGGCTTTTCTGACCCCGGCAAATACGATGTATCCGAGTTGTTCTTGCGTTCTCAAGACATTGTAGCAATTTGAGCTCAATATTTGGGAAACTAAATCAATAAAAACGTTCGAGTTGTCTTCTTGCACTCCGCATTGCAAATAGAGACTTGAGCAGCTGGATTTGTGAAACTCATTTTGGGACTCGAACAAAAACGATTCGTCTGAAAATGAATAAAGGTGTTTTACTACGACTGAGTAATAGTTTTGTTAAGAACTCACTTTTTGAAAGTTTATATTCGCGCTTTAAAAGAAGCTGACGACTTAATTGTGGTAGAATTTGCGCATTTGTCTTTTTTAACTGGTTTTCAACGAGACTCGACAGCAAAATTGCTGTTTCCTTGTTTACATTTCCATAGATGAAGCACTCTGCATGCATGCGGGACATCACTTCCGTTATGAAACTCCGAAGTCGGTCAACAGTTACCACTGAATAGGAATTTGTCATTGGAAAAACACATTGGTATGAAATTAATCACTCACAACTCATGGCATCGATCAATTCATTTTTAGTCCACGCTTGTTCGGTAAGAATAACGGCGAGGTAATAAATAGCTAACTGATATGGCTGTTCGGCACTGAAGTTCTTTAGCCCACGAAGATATTGCTCCTTCATGATGTCAAATCGCTTCTCGTCGACCTCGAAATTGAACATCTTTTCAAGGATCGTTTCGAGAAACTGGCTCTGTTTGTCCGAATAGCCGTTGATGAGAATTGAGATACCGTTCGTTGTGTTCGAAATTGTTAAGTGAAGACCAGCAAGCTCCGTCGAATACAAAAATTCTGTAAATGTCAGGCAATGGATTTCGACAAATAATTTAGTAAACGACACAGACAATTCAACGATGTCTAATAATTTGTCATTTTGAATTGTCGCTTTGTCTTTTATTTAAAATTTCCACGTATTTTTTAGCGTAACGGTCCAAATTTTGCACCGCGTGGTCGTAAAAAGTTGTTATTTTGAGTAAACGACAAAAACGACAATTCGACAAACCGTCTATTAGACAAATATTCGACACGTCCGTACCCTGAAGGCTGTCTTTGAAAAGCTGCACAAACAGGTGAGTCAAATTACAGTTGAGCGGATCCGAGTAAACAATTGGGTTAGAGAAATCGAACCCCAGAAACGTCTTTGGCTTAAAGAACTCTGTATCTTGTTTTAACCACACCTTAAATAAAGGAGAAGAAATAGATATTTTGTTCGATAAAATAAATTGCGTTCATTTTTGACCGCAATAGCTCAAGAATAACGTACTCTCATCAACGATGAATCTTGTATAATTTCCGGATGAATTTTCTCGGAGCTTTCAACGGGCAACAGCGAGAAATCGGTGGGAATGAAAAGATTTGGTTCTGGAAGCCATAAACAAGCGTTTGTTCCACACGACAACCAGCTCTGCAAAGTAAATTTAGCGTCTAGTCAGAAAATTGTCTCAAACGTTAACTCACTTCAATTGCTGATTGTTCGATCTTTTCAAAGTAATAATTCGTTTTGTACCATTGTTCTTCCAATGTGCACTTTTCCTTCGTTTTCTGTCCGACAATAGTTATCCGAGCTTCTCTTGGATCGAGCCGATTCAAAACCAACTCTTCTATCAGCTCAGGTCTCCACTCAGTAAGCAAATAGTTCGCACTGAGAACTTCGGGCAACGGATAGACCAGCATCGAGTGCACGACGTTTGAAACAAGCTGAAGAGGGTTTTCTTTGTCCTTGAACCTGAATTGCATTTCGTTCAGGCGGCAGTATCTGCAAAAAGCTAGTTGATATATTTTGTAACCAAACAGATAATTTGTTCATATTTACTCATCAAAAATCCTTTTTTTGGGACCTTCTCTTTTCAAAAGTTTGATGTACTGAAAGATAAGCTGAATGATGTCATCAACATGCTCGAATCCCTGAGAAGTAGTTTAAAACAGCGTTCGTTAGAATCGATAGAAATTTGATAAAGGCGGAATCTAATGCTGTTGTCACCTCCTCTGTTAAATCGACGAGAATTTCGAAGAAGCCAAATCCTTTTGCAGATGAACTTGCGCCTCCTACAAGATTGTTCGACCACCCTCGCGTCTTGAGTTCAGACAATATAGATCCATCTCCTTCATGGCCAATCAAATGTGAAACATATAATTCTGGCTAAAAAAGATATATATTTATCAATTAGTAATCGAACGAAAAATAATCACGGAGTGAAGACAATCAATCAATGTTTGGAGATCAGTAGTGGAAGTTTGCTTGTTAGTGAATAATTGAGTAGCTTAAAAATGCCCGTTACTGATACCCAAGTAACTTACACCGCAACGGAAATGTTCGTCTAAGTCGGCTATTTGGAAAGAAATTGTGAGGTTGCGTGAGTCTTTCACTGGAACTATGAACAACTTGATCGCTTTCTGATCTTCCAAATAAACCAAATCACTCCACTTGGGAACTTCGACATTCTTGTTCTCGATGCTTGCAAAGTATTTCAGTGTCTTTTCCTCCAATTGTTCGAGCGATTCCTTGCCAAAAATTGCCAGCTTCATTATATTCGAGGAATACCACGCCTGATGAAACTTTATCAATTCATCTCTGATGTCGATGTTCTTTTCCTTAGGAGTTTCAAGGAGTGTATGTTTGTTGCCAGTGCCGAACTTCGAGTAAGGATGTTCGGGGTTCGCCAAAGACTTGTTGACTTGCCTAATGCGCCATACATCAGTACTCAGATTTTTTTCGTGTTCGGAGTTGACAGCATTAATTTCTCGAAGGGTTGCACTTTCAGTGAACAACGGCGAAATGAAGAACTGCGAAAATCGATCAAGGGCTTCGTCCAACTTTTCTGGTTGTACATCAAAGTAAAATTTTGTCAAGTCTGGGTAAGTTGCTGCATTGCTTGAGCCACCGGCAGAACTCAGGAACGATGAATACGAATTCTCATCGGGGAATTTATTCGTCCCAAGAAAAAGCATCTGTTTTAATAAAAAGCAGAAATTTTCTCATCTTGTTGTACTTGTTTCTAAAGATTATCATGAAGTTACATGTTCACAGAAATGAGCAAGGCCAGGGAGCTCAGGATCGTCACTCATCTATAGATTTTTGTACGAGAACAAAATCAGATTTAATATTGGACATTGAGATCTACATCAAGTAAACGTTTTATATTTACGTGTCCAACTTCCACACAGAGGCATGCCGCACTTTTATCGGTTTCCGGATCGCTGATCAACAAAACTTGCAGCCCGTTTGGCAATAAAAGCCCACGATATTCTCGATTATCCTCTTGAGACTTTACAATGGGTTCTATTCGAACCAAGGAATTCGCGTTTGCACCTAGTGAAGACTTATTCCCATCAATTTGAGTAGGATTCTTCATATTTTCTAATTTCACTGATGACGCAAAAGTCGTCTGGTTAGAAATGAATCTCTTGATATCACTTTTTTTTAAACCTGCAGCACTTTTTCTATGAAAATTAAAGAAGACGAATTTTAATAACTTCGAAGTGGAAAAGCCCTTGTTCTTCGTTCGCTACCTAAAAAGATGCCCTTTAACTATCAACAACTTGAAAAACTGACTCATGAACTCGAATGACACTGACTGAAAAATACTAAGAGAAAAGAAAACGAGCGTACTTGGAAAAGGGGATACAGTCGAACTCCGAGGTGTCACGTTTTGCTTAGTTTTGCCCTGTAGTGTCAAATCAAATTGTAAAATTGTCAAACCAGCATCACGATGAACGACGCGAGTTTAGTTATCGAGGCCCAGAAAGAACAGATCGCCAGATATCAGTCGCGTTTAAAAGGTGAAAACATTTTTTTGCTGCCAACAACATGTATTTACACATTTCTGGTTTAATCTTATTATTGATTTTATTTTTAGACGTGGTGTCTGCTTATAAAAGTCTTCTAAAAGAAAAAGGTAGGTTGATTGGTATGCTTAACAAACAAGAGTTGACACTAACTACATCTAAACAGAGGCCCTGGACCTAAGCATAAAAGCACTTACAACTGGTCAAAAGTCAGCGGATCCCTCCACTTCTCCTCCTGATCCCGATGGCACCTTGGATGAATCTAAGCAAATCATGCTCAGCTCGTTAGCCACTTTATCTGCCGAGAAGAGTAGAATGGAGGCTGGATTTCAAAATGACAAGAAACAAATGAGACTGGAGTTGTCAGCCAAGGACAAAAAAATTAGAGAACTCAACGACAAGCTGAAGAGTGTAGAGCTTGAAAAGGAAAACTGTAAGGCCAAACTTATCAGCTTTGATAGGATTTTAAGCGATGAAAAGCACTTAAAAGTAAGTTATGGAATACACGGTGACGACATTAATAGCAACATGACTTGTTACAGGATTCGCTGGAGTTGCAGCTCCTTCAGGTTAGTTGCAAATGTTTAAGAAAAAAATCCGATTTAAATAAAACTTCAATTTTAGCTCAAGACGCAGTTTTCCCAAACATCAAATTCTGACAAAATAATTAAAGAGCAGATTCAAGAAATTCACGAGCTGCGCAAGAAAATTAAAACTTTTGAAAGCAATACTAGAAAAAATGAAGATTCGAGCATCCTGCAGCTTCAGAGTGAAATGGAAAGCTTAAGACAGCAGCACTGCAATTTATCACTACAGGAGCAGAAACGAGCTAACGAAGTCAACGAAAAAAGTAGGAAACTCACAACAATTCATGAGAAGCAGGTTCAAAGCCTAGAAGCACGCTTATCTGAGTTATCTGACAGTGTCGCTAACTATCACAAATTGCGAGAAGCTGACCAAATAAGCATCGCCAGTTTAAAAGACAAGATTTCACAACTCAGCGAGTATTCTAGAGTAGAATCGCTTTCGGCTGAGAACTCAAACAAGTTTCAACAAGAAGACAACGTACAGGCTGTTATAGAAGAGATAAATCGACTGAAATCAAAACTTGTCTACGAAAACAGCAGATTGGAGCAACCGTTAGATTTGTCGGCGGTTCTGAGCAGGTCACCAAATGCAGTTGATGAAACAGTGAGTGCCGAGAAGTACAAGGCCAAGAAGCAATTGTGCAATAAGCTGAAAAGTGACAACGATGGCTTGAAACAAGAAGTTGCGGAACAATCACTTCACATTAAAACACTTCAAGACAAAGTTTCTGTTTTAAATCACAACATCGAAGAGTTGGAAAACTTAATCAAAAGCAAATCTTTAGAAATCAATACGGAGCTTAGAACTGAACGTAATAAATGGAGAGAAACTATCAACAGCGCAGAAATCGCTCACCGTTCAAAGATTTCACAACTAGAACAGCAACTCCAGAAACAACGCGAGCGATCTTTGATTCTGCTTGAAGAGAAGGAAAATGAGCTTAGATCTCTTAAAACGTCTTACGAACTGTTTCTTCCAAAGTCGCAGACTGACGAAGATGATGGCCAATTCAGTTCAAGCAGTGGAAAAAGGAAAACGAGTTTGCCACATCACCTTGGCGTCGTTTTGAATCAAGCATCAAGTTCTTCGCACCATCTTCCAGAAACTCACATGATTTATTATTCAAACGAGTTGGCAAGGTATTTGTTATTGAATGTTTGAAACTCATAAGTGCGATTCAAACAATTTTTTTTACTCCCAGGAAAGAAATGGAACTTACAAGCGTAAGAAAAGCTCAGCGAGAAGCTGAAACTTTGATACGGCAAACTTTAAAAGAGAAAATTATGATGCAAGAAGAAATGGACGAGAGAATAATGACTTTAGAGCAGCAAGTCGATCGGTAGGTTAATTAATTTGAAATGTTTTGAAAAATTAACGCTTGATAAATTTTAGCTTAGAGCGAACGAAATCCAGGGAAGGTGCAAACTTGGAATACTTAAAAAACGTGACGCTGAGCTTTTTAACAGCGTCCGACCATCAATCCAAGATGAAAATTCTGAATGCTATCGGAGCTGTTCTAAAGTTCAATCAGCAAGAGTCCACCTTGATCAAGGATCATTTTGAAAAAAAGAAATGATATTGGCTGTTATCTTCCTAAAACTATCTATTTTCAATAAATTTATTCAATTAAAACCACTAACTGGATACTTTGCTAAGTGATGTTTCAAAACATACGGGAAAACACTGACGAATTTGAAACGCTGACCCATTTTCTCAGGGTTGACCAGCATATCAAATCCGGATCTCAAAGTTTCCTTTTGATCGCTGGCACACGATTCAAGTAGCTGTTCTAAACGAGCAGGTGCTTCCATATTCATCAGAAACTTTCCTTGCTCAACTGGTCCAAAGGTGACGACCTTTTGATCTGCTTCTAAGACTTTCTTGAGGTTTTTAAAGTCTACGTCGGCAGTGACATCAGCTGTGCCTGGATCTTTAAGGGGATCATGAATCTGGTGGTGTTTGAACGCCTAAAGTAATACATAATACATAAATAATGTGTCAGAAGATTAACGGATCAACTTACTCTGAAAGTATCTTCTTTGTCGCTTAAATGGCCATAATCCATGATGAGCCCGAAACCGCCATCAGCTTCTAATCGTTCTGCAATGTTTGATGCAATCAAATCAGACTCTGGAGATATTTCAACGTGATTTCGTGGTTCTTCAGTTTGCATACTCGAAAAAAGCTTTGACATCGGGGTTTCGTTTCTTGACAAAACGTAACGGAACTTTTCTTTGTCAGTTGGATCTACGTCAATAAGGATTTCTTTCCATGTAGCTCCGTCTTTTTGTAGCTTGTG